>OZ035883.1:113506066-113543942 GCA_964034835.1 Muscina levida | reverse complement strand
TTTACATATGTTACCGCAGCACTTTTAATGGCTATTCAAACATGATATATTTTAATTAAGTTAGATTTACCTGCAATCAGTTTTATTTAATCAACATATGTCAGGTACATATATGTCAGAAGAGATGTGACCTCATATACATGCTACATTATTTCAATTAATTGATTGATTGGAAAGTATTTGTATTAAAGCTATATTGTAATATGACAAAGCAAATATTTTCATATACGAGAGTTGTATGATAAGTAAATAAATTGACTAAAAATTTCGTGATTTCGATGAGCGAAAGGCAAAGCAAGTACAGCAATCAAAACTAAATGCATTTAGAGCAAATTAAATGTAACATATCAAAACTTCTTGAAAAATTATATTGTGATTATTATATCAAAATTTATCAACAATTTCTGGAGTACATTTTCTCACATCCCCTATCAGTGAAATAAAAACCACAAATATATAGTTGTTTGCTTATTTCGTGTTTCTGAAATATCACATTAATTACTACAGTTTTTGACACTCGCGAACTGCGTAAAACACATGTCCGCCTGCTATCCTAATTATTTGCGTGTCCGCAAAATTATTCAATTTGCTTTACACTAATTGTTGTCACAGATTAATGAGTAACATTTAACACACATAAAGTACATACTTACAAGCGATGACTGATTATTTGTGGGGTAAATCAGTATCAAATGTTTGCTATGCCTTTCCTTAAGGTTTAGGTAATTCGAGGTGAGTTTTCATTGTAAATAAAGTGTAAAGGTAGTTTTACATCTATAGTTTTGTAGTTTTTACATCTATTATGTTAAAGAATGGGGGGATTTCCTAATTTGGTTATCTGATCGTTATTCACTTGAAAGCTGAGCAACTTAAATGGCATGGCACCACCGATGCTTCTTAGCAAGTAGGTAACAGAAGTTACTGAAGCTCAGCATAAAGGCTCTCTTAGTTCCTTTGGCAGCCCCAAAAACTAGGATTGGGCTTAGCTTAGTTGCCCTTTACACCCCATGAATGTGGTATAGGATAGCTTCTCGCGTTGTTGTGAATATACACGCTTTCTATTTTAGATTCACAACAAACGGCACCTACTTGTTTATCAACGAATGCGAACGTCACTGTTTGAGAAGCTTTTACTACATATGCCGACTGACTCGACACTTATACTGCGATGTTGCTATCAACTGGAGCCTTTAATCGAACCACGTATCTCCCGCATGATAGTCGCGTGTTCTAACCACTACGCCACGGCCGGTCCCTTGTATTAAATTTGTTGATTGGATTGGGCACTGTGGCCAAATAAGCCATTCATCTTAAATAAAACATCTATTATAAAAACACAAAAAAAAGGGAAAAAAGAAACACAAACCAAATGTTGACGACCTCCGCAAACGTTATAAGAACCATGATTTAAGGATATGCACCTGGAATGTCCGAACACTCTATAGAGATGGTGCCTCTATCCAATAGGAGGTTGTGATCGACAAATACAAGGCTGAAATTACCGCCAAACAGGAAATGCGATGGACAAAATACGAAGATGTGCGACGAAAAAACTTTAAATACCGATTCAAAGTCGGCAAGAGACTTCGACATTTGATCACGCGGTTTAATTCTGTAAGTGACCGAATAGCCACTATCCGAATCAAAGTGAAAAATTTATACCCTTCACCATGCGCATGAACAGTGTGAAGGGTATATTCATTTTGTTCTTCCATTTGTAAAGTCAGTAAGGAGGCGTGGTAGGTTTGACAATGTATATATATATATATATATATATAAATGATCAGCATCGAAATCTGAGTCGATTTAAAGGTGACTGTCTGTCCGTCTGTCTGACTGTCCACGCGATTACAGCCGCAGTTTAACAGATATCAAGCTGAAATTTGTAATGCAAGCTTCTATCATCAAAACGGAGGTTAAGTTCTAAGATGAGCCCGATCGGTCGAAAACTACTCCCACCTCCCATACAAACTTCCGTTTTTTGGTGTCTATCTCTGCGTTTACAGCCGTAGTTTAAGGGCAATCAATAAATGTTGTATGTGAGCTTCCCTATACTAAGCGTAGGTTGAGTAGTAAGATGAGACTGATCGGTCAAAAATTACTCCCATCTCCCATACAAAATCACCCTTTTTGGGGTCTGTCCCAACGACAGCTGTAGTTTAAGAGCAATCAAGCTGAAATTTTGAATGCAAGCTTCCTACAATAAGCAAAGATTGAGTAGTAAGATGAGACTGATCGGTAAAAAACTGCTCCTACCTCCCATACAAAATCCCTCTTTCTGGGGGTGTCCGTATGTCAGTCCCCATGATTAAAGCAGTAATTTATGAGCAATCAAGCTGAAATGTTGTATGCACGCTTTGATGTCCTAAATGAAGTTTGAGTTCTAAGATGAGCACGACCGGTCAAAAACTACTCCCACCTTCCATACAAATTCCCCCTTTTTGGGGTCTGTCCCTACGATTACAGCTGTAGTTTAAGAGCAATCAAGCTGAAATTTTGTATTCAAGCTTTCCTACACTAAGCAGAGGTTGCGTAGTAAGATGAGACCGATCAGTCAAAAAACAATTCCCACCTCCCATATAAAATCCCTCTTTTTGGGGGTGTCCGTATGTCAGTCCCAGCAATTACAGTAGTAATTTAAGAGCAATCAAGCTGAAATATTGTATGTAAGCTTCCCTACTCTAAGCGGAGGTTGAGTATTAAGATGAGACCGATCGGTCAAAAACTACACCCACCTCCCATATAAACTCCCCCTTTTTGGGGTCTGTCCCTACGATTACAGCTGTACATAGCTGACATTTTGTACGCAAGATTCTATATTCTAAGCGGGGCTATTTTCTAAGACGTGCAAGGTTGGTCCAAAACTACTCCCACCTCCCATTCAAACTCCCCCTTTTGTAGGGTGTCCGCCTTACTTTCCCCGCAATCACAGCCATATGTTAGGAAACATCGAGCTGAAATTTGATATGCAAGCTTTTAACCTATAATAGGAGTTTACGTTGTAAGTTGAGCAAGATCGGACGAATACTTATACCACCTTCCATACAAATTCCCCTTTTTGGGGGCGCCCGTCTGTATGTTCCGGTAGTTTATGAGCTTTCGGGCTGAAATTTCGTATGTAAGCCTCTGTGCAGCAGCAGAGGCTAAGTTCTAAGATAAGCAAGATCGGATTTAAACTGTTTTGTGGTACCAAGTTTAATAAAATATAGTTGTAGTGCAAATAACCAGTTTTATCACCATTTTTACAAATGGTGAAGGGTATCTGATCTTCGGCATAGCCGAAGATAATCACCTTACAAGTTTTGCATATTTATTAAAGCTATATAATGAGTTTGGTTTCATTGTTCGGTTCAATATCTATCTCTATTATTGCTAACAGAATGTATTTTACAAGAGTTGTGTGAAATGGATTATGTTGACAGCTGGCAGGGCGTATAGCTATTTCGATAGTTGCCAAACTATTCCATCAGCACCCTTTGCTGTGCCTTCTCCACACATTATCACAACCTTAAGTGATAAAAGCTTCAGTAAACCATCGAAAAGCCCGAACACACCGGTGCGAAAATGGTATCAACGAAGACCACACGTCAACATAATCCACACAAGCTCTTGTCTTTGCAGGATACAGTTTTGGAGAAAGATATTGGAAGTCTAGACACACCTCTTCTCCCATACAAAATTACCTATTTTTTGATAATTAATATTACTTTCATAACTGCGAAACAGTTGACAGGAGGATATTTGAATTTGGTCAGTTCATTTAACTTGCAATAGTAGACAAACCCTAAGAAAACAGAAACCTTTGTCACACACCTTCTGGTACCTTCCATACAAAAGACCGAATTGACCGAATTCATTTTCGAAAGTAAACTGAATTCACTCAAATTTTGCGTATGATGTTCGCTTATGAAAATTGGTATCTCCCATACAAAATGACCTTGTTTGGAAAATTAATATTTCTCCCATAACTTCTAAACCGGCACTTGGGGGATAATCGATTTTAGCCAGTTAATTTATCTTGTAATAGAAGGCAAAACCTCAGCAATCCTTACTATTTGATACACCCCTTCTGGTACCTCCCTTATAAATAACCTATATTTCCCCTTTTACATACATATCATTTTTGTATGTACACTGAATTCAGACAAATTTTGTCAAGGTAATCCTTTATTGAAAGTTGATTTACGAAAAAAAAGATGGTATTTATCAGTGAGTTTTCCTGACTGACATTTCTGTACGGGTTTTAATTCTCTTTTACATTTCTACTATTACTACTACTATACTAATATTACATAGCTGTAAAATTTCATAAACGTTTACAAAAAATGATACCAATAGTCTTACAACTACTTGTCAATGCAATACGATACGATACATATGAGTATGCGATACACATAACAAGAGTACTCAGTGATAATAGACATCAAAGTCAAACAAAAAAACTGCTGTCTATGGCCAGTGATGATGCACTAAGTGAACGCTAGTGTAAGAATATGCAAAACGTGTAATAAAAATCAATAGTTTCCTTTCAAATTTCGAACACTTGAAACGGTCATTACCTAAACACTTCCACACAAAATGATACGTTCTTTAGCCACAGGATGCCATGCAAGACTTGTAACTTAATGTCTGTGGCTGCTTTTGTTTCGGTCTTTTGTTAAATGTTATCCTTTAGAAATGGCCAACAGTTCGAAACCAACAAAAAAAAAAACCCGTTGCAATTTCACCATTCGAACATTAAGCAACATTAAAGCTTAAATTCTAGTTTTTCTATGAAAAACTTTAAGTGTATCTATGAATAGGCGCAAAGTAAATTCAAATGAAAGTGTCATCCTTTGCGACGTAATGGGAGGGGGCAGTGTACAGTATTGCCATAAGAAGCGTTTAAACTGTCGGCTATAGGAAAAGGGCGTTGAAACGAACACGAAATGTTGGACTATGTTCAAAAATATTTCTGGTAAATTCTCATTAAAATAAATTTGGCACAATTATATTTTTGAAATCAACAAACAAAAAAGCAACAAACATTCTTTTGACTGTAAACGATGCGGAAGAGAACAGTTAATCAACAGTTGAACAGACAGTGCAAGTAGATTTTGTTTCAGTATTTTTTTTATTGTTTTTTTTGTTTTTGTATTAAAAACCAAAAAGTTTAAATGGCAATGCATAAGATTCAATTCTATCGATGGTAGCTAATAAAACAGATGAATACTAAGTATGAATGCGGCTGTAGTTATACTAAGGAACTTTTATATGAATTAGGAAAAACTTTTTAAATTGTTGTTAAATTGTCATACGATTAGGAATGGTTGAGTAGAGTGTAGTTGTATTGGGGAATTATATTTTGTTCTGCAAATTCAAGATACCGCCATAAACTGGCGTTTGTACATCGACCGTCAACAACTTTGATAGGGAGCCAACTCAACATTTTATTATACATTCACTCTACGGGTACGAGGGTATATATCATTTGATACGACCCAAAAGTGTAACACATAGAAGGAGTCACTTTAGAACCTAGGTTTCTTTGAACCAAATTCGATTCATGACTTTTTATGTCGTTTGTCTGTCCGGTGCGCAAGATAACTTTCGAAATTTTGCACGAGTTAATATTTCCCTTAAACTACTTACGGTATTGCAAATGGGCTACATGGCCCCGCCCCTTCTGGTACCTCCCATATAAATACATCATTCCGCGCACTTTAGAAATCGAGTAATAATATCAATACACCCAACGGGATCGTACCCAAATTCTGTGTTTAATAAAGCTATAAAAGGAAAAAGATTTGAAAAAAATTGGAAGTCTAGCCACGTCCCTTCTGGTACCTCCCACACTCTTCTGGTACCGCCCACTTTAGAAATCGATTAAAATTATTAATAGACCTAACGCGATCGTGTCCAAATCCTGTATTTAGTAAAGCTATACATGGATAAAGTTTTGGAGAATAAAAATTGGAAGTCTAGCCAAACCTCTTCTGGTACCTCCCATACAAATGTACCACTCCGCCCCCTGTAGAGATAGAGTAATAATAAAAATACACCCAACGGGATCTATAACACTATAAAGTTTTGGAAACAAATTGGAAGTGTAGCCACGTCCCTTCTGGTACCTCCCATACAAATGTACATTTCCTCTCACTATAGAGATGGAGTAATAATATCAAGAAATCCAACGTGATCGTACCCAAATTCTTTGTTTAGTAAAGCTATAACAGGATAAAGTTTTGAAGAACAAATCTGGAAGTCTAGACATGCCCCTTCTGGTAGCGCCCATACAAATGTACCTCCGCCCACTTTGGAGATGGAGTAATAATATCAATACACTCGAAGCAAAAATGTACCACTCCGCCCACATTAGAACTCGAGTAATAATATTAATATAATAAAACATTTTATGTTGTACTGAGGGTGAGGATATATGTAAGTCGGGTTGCCCAACTGAAACTTTCTTACTGGTTTTTAACAAGAAAAAAATATGTACAGTTTATTGAAATACAAGGTGGACCAAAAGACAGTTCGCATTTGAATCGGTAGATACACCGAGCAGTCACGGCAGGGTAGGGCAAAGGGGTTACGAAATACAAGTGGAGCCAACGGAAATCCAGTGCCTTGGCATCATTCAGCGGAGCACAGTGTGCATTCTGCGTAAGCGAATAAAAAAATATTGGGTTGATTACCTAATAAGAACTTTAAGTATTCCAAAGAAAGTATATAGAGTTTGAATGGTCTTAATCAATAATTGTCTGTCTGTCTGTCACACTTTCAGTGGCTCATTGGGTGTTGTTCGCACAATTTTCGGATAAAAAATTATTTCCACAAAAAGGTGATATAAACTGGCTACTTTTTAGCTCAGATTTTTCCCCCAAAGGACTTTATCTTTTGGGATACTTTTAAAGTCTTGAACAACAATCCAATGTGTGTTTTTCTCCCGCTCAAATTTACGATGGTGGCTGTAATTTTTATGCGTCCGTGAGAATTTGGATGACATCTTTCCCAAAGTGTAGGATGCTATCATTATTATAATAGTAGGTAATCTCCCGGATATTTCCCGGATCGAAAACAGTTTCTGGTTCTGCGTACCATTATTTCTATCACTTAAGGTTGTGATAATATTTGTAGAAGGCATAGCAAAGGGTGCTGATGAGATTGTTTTGCAACTATAGAAATAGCTATCCCCCCTGCCAGCTGTCAACATAATCGATTTCACACAACTCTGCTAAAACAGATTCTCCCAGTAGGAAGAGTCTGCAAGACATCCTGAGGGATAGGTGCACAACCATAGTAAATCGTTGGTGACATGTAGGGGACCGTCCATACAAATTGTCAACGAAATTTTCATACAAGTGTCCGCTTTGTCATGCACGATCTGATGAGCGACAATGTCGGTCAAATTGTCTTTGATGCCTTAATAAGCGACATGTCGCCCACACAATCATGCACGACATTATGACCGACAATGTCGGTCAAATTGTCGTTAGCAGTGCTTAAAAATTTAAAATAACAAATTGAAGTAGTTTTATTGAAAACGTGCGATACATGACCGTCACGCACTGCTGTTTCCAACAAACTGAAAATTTTTAACTTCTACTTTCCTCTCTTCAATTCTATGTCGTTATTGTTTCGTGACATTGAACTTTTTTGTTTGATGCACGACAACATTAGTATTTTGTCGGTCAGCTTGTCGTCAATCGAGTGTTTTGACGACAAGTACATACATTTTTCACATTTTGTCCTGAGGACAGCGTTGACGACAAAGGCTATTAGCAATAATAGAATAGATCTAAAAATGAAACCAAACTCATTATATGTATGTAAATACTTTATTTATTTATTTACTAAGTCTACTGACATAATTATCTTACAGACTAATTTACAGTAATTCAATTAATAGTTTAAATTAAATTCCATTAGTTAAAAATTTTAAATAAGTTCAATTTAAAATTTACTTTATCTATATATATAAAACTGAATGTGTGTTTGTTTACTATTTGTTTGTTTGTACCTTATAGGAGACCAAACCTCTGGACCGATCTTCCTGAAATTTTCACAGCATCTAACTGGGACTCTGGCATAACTTATAGGGTACTTTTTTTTCGACCACGCCCACTTTTACGCCCATTTTTTTAATCTATATGTATAAAAGGTTGGGTGGCTGACTGATTACTCCCCAGCCCAAACGGCTAAAGCTAGAACCGTGAAATTTAGAATGTAGGTTCCTTTTATGACGTAGGCGCGTACTAAGACGGGATTTTTGGAAATTCGGACTGCAAAGGGGTTAAATGGGCGTGGCACCGCTCCATATAACTCGAATTTTTAAATGAATGTATCTTTTAAGCAACAATAGGTTCGAAGTCAAGATTTGGTACGTATATTGGACGTATAAGAAAAAATATTTTGTTAAAGGAATGTGGGCGGTGCCACGCCCCTTTTTAAAAAAAATAGTTATATTGGCCAAATAAATGGTCCGATTGCAATTATATTTTCTTTGTGTGATATTGCCCATTGGACGTTCATCATAGGCTACATGGGAACATATTTAGACAAAGGGGCGTGCACCGCCCACTCAAGCCTCAATTTCAATCGGTCATATCTCAAGAGCCATTAGGGGTATGTAGATGAGATTTGCTACATATGTTACTGATACAAAGACGAACCCGTCTCGCTGAAAAATGGGCGGTGCAACGCCCTATTTTAAAAAATCGTTATCTTGGCGAAACAAATGGACCGATTGCAATGAAATTTGGACTGTGTAGTACTATCCGTAGGGTATCTATCATAGGCTACATGAAAACAAACCTAGACAAAGGGGCGTGGCACCGCCCACACAAACCAAAATTTGAAGCGGTCATATATCGCGAGCCATTTAAGGTATGAAGATGAGATTTGCTACATAAGTAAATGGTACATGGGGGATTACGTCCCGCTGGGAAATGGGCAGAGCCACGCCCCTTTTGATACAATTGTTATGTCGGTCATATAAGTAGATCTATTGTAATTACAATTTCGTATATTTCAAATTGGTTAACTAACTGATTGGGTGAAATGGCTGTAGATACGATGATGAAATTTGGGGTAGTTGTTCTCCTTTTCGAGTACACGTCAGCTAAGAATGGATTTTGGAAAATGCGTACTTTAGGGTGTAAACATTACCAATAAGGGATAAACTCAGACGAATCGGTTAAAGCTTTAATCGCGAAAATTGATATGGACATGTTCACTTTCAAATTGGATTGAAGGTTTTTTTCGAAATCCGTAATTTTTGGGTAAAAAATATCAAAAAGGGATGTAATTATGATAATTTTATGGGCTTGCTCCCTATGGAATTAGAACGAAGCAAGGAGGGTCTTAGAAGTTTTTACCTTTTAGGGGCAAAAAGGCCGAAAATGAATAAAACTGGTACTAAAAGGCTAAAGGATTAGTCTTAAAAATTGAAGTGAATGTTTTAGTTGTACAATGTTAATTAATTTTTCGGAATTCGTTCTTAAGTTGAAATAATACTGAAAAGCAATTAAACTGGTACAATCGCCCAGACCAAATAACTAAAAGTAGAGCTACGAAAATGTATTTAGCATTGCTCCCTACAGAATTAGATACCCACCAGATGGTGTATTCAGAAATTTGAACATTGCGGGTGAAAAAAACAGAAAGGGGATATAACTGGTACCATCGCCCAAACCAAACGGCTTAAGCTATTATCGTATATGTGCATAGAATTAAAGGGGGACCACTCAATTATAGTTTTAGGGATAAAAAGGATTAAAGCGGTACAATCACTCAGACAAATGGGATAAAGCTACAATCACATAAATTTGTGTCCGTTAGTCTTATGAAACGTTTGCATTTTATTTGTATTGATTACATTCTTAAGAAGTTTCATTGTAGGTACGGGTGAAGCAAAGCGAGCCGGGAAAGCTAGTATATAATAAAATTAATTAAAGGGGATTTTTCCCCTATTGCATAACATAAATAGATCAACAATACAAAACAAGAGCAAATTATATCAAAAATTTTATCAGGACCTTAGTCCTTAAGCTTCCATACATTCGTGACGTTAAAACGAATTACCGTGTTCGCGCTGCTATCTTTTTCGCATCAATGTCTGAATTAAAAATCGTAAATAGTTCGATTAGTTCTAAATTAGTTCTGTTTTTTCCCTGCAAGGGGTTCTCTCCGGTGTACTTCGGAGAGTATCGCCTCCGCGTACCTGAGAGAACCACCGGTAGACCGCTTTGCCAGCCATGCGGTGGCGAAAAGCGGTAGTAGGACGCATGACATTACAAAGCCCGACCAGGGAGTAAATCGGGTGCTACGGAAGATCAGGTTTACCCAGGGCAGCCTGCCGTTGGTAAACAGCCTGTCCGATCGTTTGGGTAAAGACCACTTTGGTGGTGCTACTTAATGTCAATGGTTAATACCAAAAGTTTACGCTAATAAAATAATATATATGTTAGTGAATATCTATTTCATGCAGTAGTTGAGCGCTATTAAGGGATTTTTCCAATTTGGAACTTTTAGGGAATAAAAGGCCGAAAAAGGGATAAAACTGGTACAATCACGAAAATTAGGTGTAATTCTTATTTTATTGGGTTTGAAAGCGATTATTCGAAATTCGTTCTGTTAAGGGCGCAATGCCAAGACAGAGATAAAATTGGTACCATAACCCAGACTATCGTGTTCAAAACCGAAACCATCTAACCGGTTTTTTTTCTCCGAAACCGTATGCCGGTTTCTTCAGGAATGCCAATTCAGAATACTCGGCTTAACTGGTTTTTTATGTCGGTTAACCGGTTTTTCAAAAAAATACCTTTTATCCAGAGCATTGTCAGGTTTGTTTTAGTCATATCAGCATAGAAGGTTGTTTATGCTCATATAATATTCTTTGAAAAAATTTCAAAGGATGCTTTCTTTGAAATTTCCTTATGCAATACGAAAATTTGTTTGGAAATTGCTGTTAGATGACTCATTTTGAAATGAAAAAATTTCACTTCGTTATTTTCTAAACTAAGCATTCAATAGGAAAACATATTTGCGATCACCGTACAATAGTGGGAAGTCACTATAGATCTCACCTTGCAATGGCTGGGAAGCCGTCGATATTCATATGAACAACTTTAAGTGTAGTTATCTCCTAAACTATGTGCCCTATCTCAAGAAGGTGCTTATTTCATGATAACCAAGTAATAGGTGGGAAATCACCAAGATACAATTTGAACTATCATCTTACCTTGAAATGGGTGAGACACCTTTGATATTCATATGAATAACTTGAAGTGCCTTTACCTCCTACACTAAGCGTCCAATTGTAAAATGGAATTCAATTTGGGATGAAATCGGTACCTTAATACTAAACCATACTAAGTGTAAAACCTAGGTTTTACAGGAATCTTACGTATTACACTTTCAAGTCCAAATTTTCGAATAACTTCAGCTTGAATGGACTGACAATCCTGGGAATATAAATTGAAGCAAACTGACTTAGAAAACTTTAAGTTAACTTAAAATACTTTAAGCGGCTATTACAGAGGCGAACATGTCTGTAGACAAGTAAACAAGTTGTAGCGGCTTTTTTTTATTTATTTGTTGTGGTACAAATCAGATTTTATCTGCCACAACTGTATACTCCTATAAACCATTCCCAGAGTCTCACATTTTTATAAGACGCCTTTTTTCACAAATACTTTCCGTAATTATACGATATGCTCACATTAACGTCACAACGCGCACTGAATTTTTATATGAAGTATGACAAACACGCTATTAGACGAGTATGTTGGTATGCCACAGACAGTAGAAAATCTAAGGTATCGGTATTTATATGTTTTCATATATACCCAGTAGGAAGTATCGTCATACACGACTATGTCGTCAACGCTGTACTCAAGACAAAATGTGAAAAAAGTATGTACTTGTCGTCAGAACACTCGGTTAACGACAAGCTGACCCACAAAATACTAAAGTTGTCGTGCATCAAACAAAAAATTTTCAGTTTGTTGGAAGGTTCATGTATCGCACGATTTCAATAAAATTACTTCAATTTGTTATTTTAAAATATTAAGCACTGGTAACGACCATTTGACCGACATTGTCGGTCATTATGTCGTGCATGACATGTCGCTTATTTAGGCATCAACGAAAATTTGACCGACATTGTCGCTCATCAGATCGTGCATGACAAAGCGGACGCTTGTATGAAAATTTCGTCGACGATTTGTATGGACGGTCCCCTACGTGTCATCAACGATTTACTATGGTCGTGCAACTATCCTTGAGGATGTCTTGCAGACACTTCCTACTGGGTAATTCATGTTTAATTTCATATTTGGTTATATTTATATACAAACCGAACGAAGCCGGTTAACCGGATTTTTACTTAATCAGGAATTCGAAAACCGGATTGTGGCAAAAACGTATTTTCCGAATAAACCGGAAGCCGGTTTTCTGAAAATTTCAAGTATTTGAATAATATAACCCAGACCAAAACCAGTAGGAAGTATCGTCATACACGACTTTGTCGTCAACACTGTCCTCAAGACAAAATGTGAAAAATTTATCTTTCGTCAAAAAACACGGTTGACGACAAGCTAACCGATAAAAGACGAATGTTGTCCTGCATCAAACAAAAAAGTTTATTGTCACGGAACAATAACGACATAGAATTGAAGAGAGGAAAGTAGAAGTAAAAAATTTTCAGTTTGTTGGAAGGTTCATGTATCGCACGTTTTTAATAAAACTATTTCAATTTGTTATTTTAAATTATTAAGCATTGGTAACGACAATTTGGCCGACATTGTCGGTCATTATGTCGTGTATGACATGTCGCTTATTTAGGCATCAACGACAATTTGACCGACATTGTCGCTCATCAGATCGTGCATGACAAAGCGGACACTTGTATGAAAATTTCGTTGACGATTTGTATGGACGGTCCCCTACATGTCACCAACGATTTACTATGGTTGTGCACCTATCCTTGAGGATGTCTTGCAGACATTTCCTACTGGGTAATTCATGTTTAATTTCATATTTGGTTATATTTATATATAAACCGAACGAAGCCGGTTAACCGGATTTTTACTTAATCAGGAATTCGAAAACCGGATTGTGGCAAAAACGTATTTTCCGAATAAACCGGAAGCCGGTTTTCTGAAAATTTCAAGTGTTTGAACAATATAACCCAGACCAAAACCCAGTAGGAAGTATCGTCATACATGACTTTGTCGTCAACACTGTCCTCAAGACAAAATGTGAAAAATTTAACTTGTCGTCAAAAAACACGGTTGACGACAAGCTGACCGACAAAAGACGAATGTTGTCCTGCATCAAACAAAAAATTCAATACAAAACTGAAGAGAGGAAAGTAGAAGTAAAAAATTTTCAGTTTGTTGGAAACAGCAGTGCGTGACGGTTCATGTATCGCACGTTTTTAATAAAACTATTTCAATTTGTTATTTTAAATTATTAAGCATTGGTAACGACAATTTGGCCGACATTGTCGGTCATAAGGTCGTGCATGATTGTGTGGGAGACATGTCGCTTATATAGGCATCAACGACAATTTGACCGACATTGTCGCTCATCAGGTCGTGCATGACAAAGCGGACACTTGTATGAAAATTTCGTCGACGATTTGTATGGACGGTCCCCTACGTGTCATCAACGATTGCAGACACTTCCTACTGGGATGGCTAATATTGTCATGAATGTTTATTTTATAGAGTAGAAGTGCGATACGAAGATATACGAAGATAGATTTTGAAAACTCTAATAGACATGGGTATGTCACTAAATCGGAGAAATTGCGATTTTGACTAAACCCCTAATGAAGTAGACTTCAGCTAATAAGGCATTATTGAATATCTAAGTTGGGAGCGGAAAAAATAGACGAGGCACTAAATCTGATCAAAAAATAATTGAATAAATTACAATTACATATCTGTCTAGCGAAAAGTGTGACCAATGTAATAGACCAATAGTTATTAAAATATAACAGTGCTCAACAAGTTAATCAACAACTTCGAAGGCAGGACGAAGTCTGACGGGTCTAGTGATTGATAAACGGATGGATGAAGATAGTCGGATGGAGACTTCGTTCCTTGGTGGAAGATGGCACCATTGTGAATTATCCCTCTGTCGATAATTTGGTAGACAACTATTGTTGAGACGGATGCAAAAAAACTGTAGTTGAGCATTGCTGAATTGAAGAATTTTCAGGATGATTTTTGGGTCGGAATTCTCGACGGGGATCTTGGCAATAGATCTTGTCCTCTATGGAACATCGGAAAGATGTATTGCTTTTAGTGACGCACCAGGCTTAACTTCCACAAGCGACTCTATGTCTGCCTTGTACAGTTAGCTTGAACGCTTATCTGCAGTCCACATCAGCCCACGTCGATCTCGAACAAATTTTAAGTATAAGTGGCAGGGTTCAATAAAAACACCAAAAAAAGAACAGCGTTTTCTGCTATAATTTGTAGGAGAAGAGGGCGTTTCTGACACGCCTATACATTTGGTGACGAATGAATACATTGTCTACCATATTTTGTGGCGCCTGCCAAATTTGCATCTATCTTCTCTAATTTCATATAAAGACAACAATAACATCGACTGATTTCTTCATCCTCGCTATATTTGCCTTGATCCCCTGGAATAGGCCATAAATGTGTTTGTTAACAAATTTAATTGACACAGAGTGGTAGGAGAAAGATGTGTGATTAAAACACTTAAAGTAAAGTTAAACAAAAGAGACATCAGTAGCAGCAACAAATGAAAATGGCGACATGAACGTCAGTCAGATCGTTTATAGCAGTCACACACACGCACACACATGATTATATACACATTAGCTGCCATTATCGCATTTTTCTATAAATAAATAAAAAACTGCAATAAAAGAACACAACACACAAGAAGAAGCGACAATAACAGCTAACAACAACAGCAACAACATCACGTCATAGAATCATTAAATTCATTTGCCGTTGATTGTAGCCTTTTTTTTATTCTCGTCATATTCCTTCGAGCCATATTCACTTTATCTGTTTGTTTCTTTTTAACTAGGTATGTATGTATGTGTGGATGGTATAATATCAAACACACACACACACACACATTTACAAAGGATGTTCATGTATGTATTGCCACTGATGAGTACCCGCATGTTGTAAACCATAGTTATTTACGTAAGTATTTAACTTAAATACTGTAATTATGTGATAAACATTTACTTGCAATTACTTACGTACTTGTATGTGTGCATGTGAGTATGCCTGAGTTCTCACATGTATTGTATAATACAATTTAATCGTTTTTAGTAATTTTCACATTCCACACTACGAATAGTAAGTGTATGTGTGCATGAGCTGGATGAGGGTAAAATTTACAAGACATCTACCACTAAAAAAGGATAATTTACAAGACTTGAAATGGATTCCAAATCACATATGTTTTGTAAACCAAAAACTTTCACCAATTTTCTAACTACATATTTACTTGCAATTTTGATATGAATAATTGGAAAAGTATGGCAGAAGGTTGAATGAAGCTCTTAAGGTACTCTTGTTCTGCATTTAAGCACCAGAGTTGTGGAGCATCAATGCTGCTGTGCTAGTTTATCTATTCTATCTATTCTGTATATAAATACAAAACAGTAAGAAAGTTTTAGTCGGGCAAACCGACTTACATGTACCCTCACCCTCAGTAAAACGTACAATTTTCTATTATATTGATTTGTTACAGTTTTTTACTCCAACACTTTATTTTGTAATAGCTTAACATAATACAGAATTTGGGTACGATCGTGTCGAGTGTATTGATGTTATTACTCCATCTCTAAATTAGGCGAAGAGATACTTTTGTATGGGAGGAACCAAAAGGGGCGTGTCTAAACTTCCAGATTTCTTCTCTAAAACTTTCTCCTGCTTGAACTTTACTGAATACAGAATTTGGGCACTAACCTAACTAATTTAGACCTAACACGAGTCTATTAATAATATTAGTCGATCTCTTAAGTAGGCGGTACCAGATGGGGCGTGGCCAGACTTCCAATTTTTCTTTTCAAAAACTTTATCCTGTTAAAGCTGTAATAAATAAAGAATTTGGGTACTCTCAAGTTGGATTTATTGATATTATTACTCCATCTCTATAGTGAGCGGAAAGGTACATTTGTATGGGAAGTACCAGAAGAAAACTTTATCCTGTTAAATTTTTTTTTTTAAAACTTTATCCTGTTATAGCTTTACTAAATACAGAATTTGGGTACAATCCCGTTGGGTGTATTGATATTACTACTCGATTTCTAAAGTGGGCGGAATATATGCATTTGTATGGGAGGTACCAGAAGGGGCGGGGCCATGTAGCTCATTTGCAATACCGTAAGTAGTTTTGGGAAAATATTAACTCCTGTAAAATTTCAAAAGATTTTGTAGCGTTTTTCGAAAGTTATTGTGCGAACCAGCCGGATAGCCAGACAAACAGACAGATGGCCATGGCTCAAACGACTCAAAAAGTCATGAATCGAATTTGGTTCAAAGATACCTAGGGTCTTAAGTGACTCTTTCTATGTGTTACACTTTTGGGTCGTATCTCATGATATATACTCTCATCCCTAAGGGTGATGGTATAAAAATTTGATTTTGATCTACATTTCGGCACTGTATATATGAATTTGCTGATGAACTTTTTACATTCGTCATAGAGCCTAAGATATTTAGCATTTAAAAAATAACACATCGTTGGTTAATTTTCATGTTAGGAGTTACTTGAAATTAGTTGCATAACTTACTAAATTCAACATATTTTTGTCGAGCTTGAAAACCGTTTGTACTTTGTAGACCTACAAATATGTATATAATTTAACACTTAGGATATTAACCCTTTAATGACGAGAGCAAAATATTGGGAATTTTTTAAAGATTTTGTCAGTACTACATATAAATTAGTTAAAAAACGAATTTCACATAAAACAAGTAAGACGAAAAATTTCAGAAAAATATCCATTTTTACTGGTGTTATGACGACTGTGACCATATGGTAACAGCTTTAAAACAGGTAAATAAAAAGAACCATGTACAAAATAATTCATGATGATATTTTATATTCCTCTCAAAAAAAAAACTAAAAGTCTTTAATGTATCAGTCTTTAAACAGTCAAAAAATCTTCTTAATATGGAGTGACTTCTTATATCCCTCCATATTGCTGTTTTGCGCACATGTGAAAAACACCTATTTTAAATGATCCCCCACGCTCGCTACTGACGTCTGATCGCATAGCGGTAAATCATAGCGGTGCTTTGATGAAATTAAAAAAGAAAATTCTTAACATTTATTGCTATGTTTATTTGATTGCGTGCATTATCAATCGCTGTCAACGTTACCATATGGCAACAGTCGTCACTAATGGGTTAAGAAAGTTCTGTGAAATATTTTATAAGTTAATATGCAATAGCGAAGCATTGTTGGTCCCACTAGTACATGTATATTTGTGTGACTGGAAAAACTGTTTGCTTTTCATTAGTGTTCAATCGGCTGCGTATGAGTTACATATACTCGAACTGAAATACATATTCCACATACGTAATTTAACGAATATATAAATCTTCTGTCCGATTTAAAAATTAACCCTTTTATATATTGTTTCCTTAAGGTCCAAGGAAACTTCCTACTTCCACACATTTTTTTCCTACTGGGCGTAGCTTCATAATACTATATTCACGTTTAAAATAGCAATACTGCCTCATACACTATTAGTCACTGCTTTTATGTATATTTCACGTTTTCAATAAATGTGCAATTTGTTATTGATACATCGTGTCGATATATCAATAACCTTTCCAAGAATTGTTTAATTACACCTCTTCAGCCATGTATGGCACGGTCATTTTTGCGTGTTTAACCTTCATTTTTGTAAAAGAATACACAGCTATTTTCATTAATCTATACGCATATGTCATATATTTCACACAAAAGGATACGAATATAGTTTGATACCAACCCCTAAAAAGTATCGGTCAGAATGTAAGAATAACGACACTGGGTATTCCATTAAGATGGCCTTATTAAATTGCGGAAAAAATTGAAAAGTTTGCAAATTTTATTGACTAATATTATCAATTATATTAAGTTCAGTGTGATAGAGGTTTAATACATAAATAAGACGCCAGTACACAACACGTTGGGACTAGATTACATACATGGTGAACTTTTGATGATAATCGAAAGCGGAATTGAACTACAATTACATTGTATGGCCTTAACACTTCGGGATATTTAGCGGAAACAAACATTAATTTTTACTTTGGTCTGTAGTACTCTAACTGTCTTTGTACCAACTATATCTCTTTGGGCGTAAAAAACACTTTTGGCATGCCTTCTCCGCCCTTTGTCGTTTCTTATTCTCCAACTGATCAAGAATATAGCCGAGTACTATCTTTGTATTATATACTCGTATTACCATTATTTTTCGATAATTCGGTCATCAAACGTTTGGCTTAGCAATTTGATAGTCTCACTCTTAATGGCATGTTACACCATCGTGTTGGAACCATTTCTCTTTCGTATGATTTGCAATGACATGATAAATATAGAAAATCAGTTTATCGTCCGCTGGCTCTAAATCTTCCACCAGTTGGATCTTATATGGATGTAGGCCAAGATCTTTCCTCAACATTTGGCAAAACCGAGATGCTGAGAACGACGTTGGTTCGATAAATTCAAGTCGCCTGTCACTTTTATGTCTACAACGGCAATGGCCGACTTACATATACCCTCACCAGCAGTAAATCATAAAATTTTCTAGTATATTGATATTATTGATTACTCGATTTCGATAGTGGCCGTAGTGGTACATTTGTATGGGAGGTATCCTGATTTAACTTTACTAAATACGATCACTTTGGGTGAATTGATATTACTACTTCATCTCTAAAGTGGCCGGAATGGTACATTTGTATGGGAGGTACAAGAAGGGGCGTGGCTAGACTTAAAGTTTTTATACCATCACCCTTAGGGATGAGGGTATCTATCATTTCATACCAAAAAAAGTGTAACGCATTAAAGGAGACGAGTTAGACCCCAAGTATCTTAAGACCAAATTCGTTTCAGTACTTTTTAAGACGTTTGAGCTATGTCCGTCTGTCTGGCTGGCTGGCTGGTCAGCAGGATAACTTGAGTAAACCCTAAAATTTACCAGTACTAATATTTTTCAAAACGAACTTATGGGATTGAAAATGGGCAGAATAGCCCCACCTCTTCTGGTACCTCCCATACAAAATTACCTATTTTTGGATAATTTATATTTCTTTCATAACTTCCAAACGGACGATCGTAGGCTATTTAAATTTGGTCAGTTTATTTATCTTGCAAAAGTAAACAAACACTAAGAAAACCGAATCCTTTGCCATATCCCTTCTGGTACCTCCCATACAAATGACCTAATTGACCCTCATAGTTTTACATATATATCTTTTTTGTAAGTAAACTGAATTCACTCAAATTTTGCATATGATGTTTGCATATGAAAAGTGGACTCAGCAATGAATATGAACTATATCGGTTCACGCCTTCTGGTACCTCCCATACAAAATGACCTATTTTTGCAAATTCAATATTTCTCCCATAACTTCCAAACGGACATTTGGAGGATAATGATAATTGGTCGGTAAATTTATCTTGCGATAGGAAGCAAAACCGGCCGGCCGTGGCATAGTGGTTAGAACACGCGACTACCATGCGGGAAATCGCAGGTTCAATCCTGGCTCCAGTCATCTTTAAAAAAAAAAATATTTCATTGTCGGCTCCCCTCGAATGTTGGTGACAGCAACTTCGCAGTATTAAGTGTCGAGTCAATCGGCGTGTCTAGTAAGAGCTTCTCAAACAGTGACGTTCGCATTCGTCGATAAACAAGTAGGTGCCATTAGTTGTAAACCAAAAAATAGAAAGCGTGTTAATTCACAACAACGCGAGAAGCTATCCCATACCTCATACATGGGGTGTAAAGGGAAATTAAGTTAATTAAGTAACTTATAGTTTTTGACATTAAACGTTTGGATGTATTTTGTTAACACTACAAGTACCAAATACTGCTATATTATATCACACACACACTCATTATCAGAAGTATACAGGGTTAACAAGTTCTGCGTGTTTTTTTTCATTTTTATCACTCTCAACTTTAAAAATCTATACAATAAACCTGAAATCATGATTGGCAAAAAATTGACGCTGCTGTTGCCGCACTATGTATTCCATTAAATTTGCAATATGTAAGTATTAAATTATAAGCTGTTTTGCCAACACCAGCTTCGATTTCATACCTCTAGTTTATTTATGACACACAACTCAAGTTGTGCAAATTATTATGACAAAAAAAAGTTACGAAAATGTCAACGGTGTCAGTGTCATATAACTTTATTTTTTAATACTTGAGCAAACACAAAATGAGAGTGACATATTTTCAAACATTTTTGATAGATATTTACACCACACAACGCCTGGGAGATGGCAACAGTTTTTTGCACATTAAGAGAAAACACAATCACCATCACAGGTACATACTATTATGTACGTATGTATGTAATCCTTTTAAAAAGTTCATATGTGAAATCAATAACTACGAGTGCTTTATGCTGTTATTATTTTTGGGCAGACCGTATCATACAATTTTCATTTAGTGCCTACAAGATGTATTCAAAAAATGTTTATGTACCTTCTTATCTCACCCAGAGACCGTTTACAAAATAATTTGTAAAACATCGAGAATCATTAATTAAATGTTATTTTATTACTTGAAGTGAATGTGAAAAAATTTTAATAATGACAATGCCAGTTGACCCAGATAGCTGAGAAGAATAACGATAGGCAACAAACATTACACAATGAAGGCAATAAAGATATATAACATGTGTACTTGTATTAGGGTGCCTCAATTTATTGTTTGTTCTCTGTTAAAATGTCCCTATCTGCAAGGAATTATAATTAGGCAACAACACCGTGCTACAGTCAATCGGATGTTGGGGAATGACATAGTGTATGTTGTAGGTCTGGTCGGGTACAACATGAATCTGCATAACAAAGTTCCGTAACACCCCATTAACGGTCATAACCCTCGCATGTAAGGTTATGACTCGGTCAATTCTTAAACAATTTTTTATTTCTGAACAGGTTTTCGACAAAAAAATCTTAGACCTTTCCATGTGTAATTGCCCATAGAACTTGCATTATAGTCAAAATTATCTACATGTGGTCCTACTGAGAGTGCACAGTAGTGTGGGTCGAAAAAAAAATTGATGTGGACACCTCCTACGATTAAAGATTAAGCAAAGACAATTTCAGAACACAAAATTTGTTTTTGATCCGTGCGCCCTACACACAGCCCAAATACGTTAAATTGAGCTACCTTGTTATTTGATGTCATATCGAAACAAAACACATACCGTTGTTCTAGGTATATAGAAGGCTCCGATTTTTCCTTTAGTCACTTTTGACTCTGAAGTCAATTTTGACTTTGACTTCCTGTATTTCATTTTCTATATCCATATTATGCTCATTTCTTGTAACGTCCATGAAGGTCTCTCCAAACCATGAAACTTTTGCTTTAGAAGTATTTACTTAAATTCACAAACACAAAAGTAATGGAGGTTAAAAAAATGTTGGCCACCCTACACTAAAAATAATTAATTTGTTGTGCTGTGCTGTCATTTGGAGTGCTATAGGAACGAATTGTTCGTGTTTCATCAAATGCTACTTTACGCCCTTTACACACTTTTGACTACGACGTCAAATATGAAACTAGAAACAATGAAAGATGAAACATTTTTGTAACTTATTTGAAGTATTTGAAAACACGTAAGTTTTTATGTATTCAAGTCCTTAATTTTATCACCCATTATAGATCTAAATGTAACAACAATGTATAAAACATTCTTTTGCCAGTATTCTCTGTATCGAACTCTAATCCTTATCTTATATTGAGAAATAGCGAAAAATCTCGATCTCATGCTTGTATCATCGTTAGTCGATAAATTTAAAAACTGCAAAAGAAATGTTTATAAGTGATAAATTTCTATAAATACTGTTTCATCTTTGTGTAGTAGGAAAAAGTCAAGTTCCACAATTGACGCCGGAGTCAAAAGTGTGTTAAGTGTGAAAAGTAGCGTTTGATAAAACACGAACAATGATATGCATTTTGTCCCGATAGGACTCCAAATGACAGCACAGCACAACATATGAATTATTTTTGGTGTAGGGTGACCAATTTTTTTACCTCCATAACTTTTGTGCTTGTGAATATAAGTAAATACTTCTAAACCTAAAGTTTCATTGTTTAGAGAGGCCTATATGGACGTCGCAAGAAATGGGCATCATATGGATATAGAAAACGAAATACAGGAAGTCAAAGTCAAAATTGACTTCGAAGTCAAAAGTGACTAAAGGGAAAAACAAAGCCATTGATATGCCAAGAACAATGGTATGCGTTTTGTTTCGATATGCCATCAAATAACAAGTCTGCTCAATAACACATATTTGGGCCGTATGTATGGTGCACGGATCAAACAAAAATTTGGTGTTCTGAGATTGGGTCTCATTCATAAAAACGAGTAAAAGGGCTGAGTTGAGTCAGGTGAGCAATTGCTCGTAAGTCGAGTTCAATCAAACAGCAACATCTGTTGCGCAATTTCGTATGCATAAAAATGAGTTTAAACCAATTGCAATTACTTGAGCAAAGGAAGATCAAACATCTAATTGTTATTGAAGTGCAAACATGTCGTCATGTGAAAGTGAAGTAGAAGTAGAATCATATAATAATAATAAAATAGAAACTGACAACATTTCTAAATTTTTAGTAGAAAAAAAAAATGTTTACTAGAAAAAAGTCAATTACCAAGCATTACCAATAAGCATAAATTTTGCATTGAATTAACGGGGAAAAATATAATAAAAACCAGTGAGAAAGATTTAGTCGGGCAACCCAACATACATATACCCTCACCCTTAGTAAAACTTAACATTTTCTATTATATTAATATTATTACTCGATTTCTAAAGTGGGCGGAAAGGTACATATGTATGGGAGGTACCATAAGGGGCGTCGCTAGACTTCCAATTTTTTATCCAAAACTTTCTCCTGTTATAACATAACAAAATACAGAATTTGGACACGATCGTGTCGAGTGTATTGATATTATTACTCTATTTCTAAAGTGGGCGGAGTGGTACATTTGTATGGGAGGTACCAGAAGGGGCGTGTCTAGACTTCCAGAATTTATCTCCAAAACTTTATCCTGTTATAGCTTTACCAAATACAGAATTTGGGCACGATCGCGTTAGGTCTTTTAATAATATTAATCGATTTCCAAAGTGGGCGGTACCAGATGTGTATGGGAGGTACCAGATGGGGCGTGAATAGACTTCTAATTTTTTTCTACAAAACTTTATCCTGTTATAGCTTTACTAAAAATAGAATTTGGGTACGATCACGTTTAGTTTATTGATATTATTTCTCCATCTCTATAGTGGGCGGAACGGTAGTATTGTATGGGAGGTACCAGAAGGGGCGTGGCTAGGCTTTCAAAATTTTTTCAAAAACTTTATCCTGTTATAGCTTTACTAAATACAAATTTTGGGGACGATCCCGTAGGGTGTATTGATATAATTACTCGATTTCTAAAGTGGGCGGAATGAGGTATTTGTATGGGAGGTACCAGAAGGGGCGGGGCCATGTAGCCCATTTGCAATACCGTAAGTAGTTTTGGGGAAATATTAACTCGTGCAAAATTTCAAAACATTTGGTTGCGTCTTTCGAAAGTTATCGTGCGAACCAGCCGGACAGCCACCAGACAGACAGACAGACAGACGGACATGGCTCAAACGACTTAAAAAGTCATGAATCGAATTTGGTTCAAAGAAACCTAGGGTCTAAAGTCACTCCTTCTATGTGTTACACTTTTGGGTCGTATCAAATGATATATACCCTCATCCCTAAGGGTGATGGTATAAAAATGTTTACTAGAAAAAAGTCAATTACCAAGCATTACCAATAAGCAAAAATTTGGCATTGAATTAACGGGGAAAAATATAATAAAAACCAGTGAGAAAGATTTAGTTGGGCAACCCGACATACATATACCCTCACCCTTAGTAAAACATAACATTTTCTATTATATTAATATTATTACTCGATTTCTAAAGTGGGCGGAGTGGTAAATTTGTATGGGAGGTACAAGAAGGAGCGCGGCTAGACTTTCATTTTTTTTTCTCCAAAACTTTGTCCTGTTATAGCCTCACAAAATACAAAATTTGGGCACGATCGTGTCGAGTGTATTGATATTATTACTCCATTTCCAATGTGGGCGGAGTTGTACATTTGTATGGGGGTTACCAGAAGGGGCGTGTCTAAACTTCCAGATTTTATCTCCAAAACTTTATCCTGTTATACTTAACTTAATTTCCCTTTGCACCCCATGAATGTGCTATCCCATAGCTTCTCGCGTTGTTGTGAATTAACACGCTTTCTATTTTTAGATTCACAACTAACTGCACCTACTTGTTTATCGACGAATGCGAACGCCACTGTTTTGAGAAGCTCTTACTAGACACGCCGATTGAATCGACGCTTAATACTGCGAAGTTGCTGTCAACAACATTCGAGGGGAGCCGACAATGAAAGAAAAATTTATTTATTTTTTTTTCTTTTAAGATGACTGGAGCCAGGTTTGAACCTGCGATCTCCCGCATGGTAGTCGCGTGTTCTAACTACTATGCCACGGCCGGTCCTGTTATAGCTTTACTAAATACAGATTTTTGGTACGATCACATTGGATTTATTGATATTATTACTCCATCTCTATAGTGGACGAAAAGGTGCATTTGTATGGGAGGTACCAGAAGGGGCGTGGCTACACTTCTAATTTTTTTTCTCCAAATCTTTATTCTGTTAAAGCTTTACGAATTACAGAATTTGGGTACGATTCCGTAGGGTGTTTTGATATTATTACTCGATTTCTTAAGTGAGCGGAATAATGTATTTGTATGGGAGGTACCAGAAGGGGCGGGGCCAAGTAGCCCATTTGCAATACCGTAAGTAGTTTTGAGAAAATAATAACTCGTGCAAAATTTCAAAACATTTGGTTGCGTCTTTCGAAAGTTATCGTGCGAACCAGCCGGACAGCCACCAGACAGACAGACAGACAGACAGACAGACGGACATGGCTCAAACGACTTAAAAAGTCATGAATCGAATTTGGTTCAAAGAAACCTAGGGTCTAAAGTGACTCCTTCTATGTGTTACACTTTTGGGTCGTATCAAATGATATATACCTTCATCCCTACGGGTGATGGTATAATAATTGACTTAGGTACATCTTGTAATGGTTCTCCACGATCTTCACTTCTTTCATTATCTATAACAACACCATTCTATCTCTATACCCCTTGTTTTATTTTCCTTCGCCTACTTCTTGTATAGTATAGTATGATATAATTTTTACCAGATCGCACGTGTTCTAAACCCAACCTGACCTAAATATTTCTAAAGGTTCAGTGGTTTCTTGAAGTAATGAAAATGTGATTCGTAAAGATGTACTTGCCTTTTTTTGCTGGGTACTAATGATTTTCCTTCTTATATTTACATTGGTATAAAGAATACTGAACTGGTCACTTACTGCAAAAATAATATAATCAAATTTTGTCACCCTATGTTGCGTTATATATGTAAATACATATGTAACATATGTATATCAATGGGATACTACACACTATGAAAAAATGGGTATGGATACATGGGGTTTATAAAAAACAAAACAATATAAGCACGAGACAATAGACTCTACTGCAGTCCAATGGATGGGGAGACAGGAAATATTGCACAACAACAATGAAAGCGACTATTGTCTTTCCCTCAAAGCTACAAAACAAAGACCAACTAAACGAAAAGAAATATACAGAAAGAAATTATTATTTTATTGAGAAATATATGATGAGAAATTCTTATAATGATGCTTCCAACTGTCATTTGAGTCATGTGGAAAATAATTCCAAGCGCTTTGGTATGTAAACAATTCGTCAAGCACAGTGCGGATAATAACTCCTAAACCTATCTATATAACTTTTGGCGTATAGATATTTCTAGTCTGAATTTTCAGAGAGGCTTCTGAGAGTTATAATATATAATACTTATACTAATTTTATATTATTTTATAAAAACTAAACTTTTTATACCATCACCCTTAGGGATGAGGGTATATATCATTTGATACGACCCAAAAGTGTAACACATAGAAGGAGTCACTTCAGACCCTAGGTTTCTTAGAACCAAATTCGATTCATGACTTTGTAAGTCATTTGAGCCATGTCCGTCTGTCTGTCTGGTGGCTGGTTCGCACGATAACTTTCGAAAGACGCAACCAAATGTCTTGAAATTTTGCACGAGTTAATATTTCCCCAAAACTACTTACGGTATTGCAAATGGGCTACATGGCTCCGCCCCTTCTGGTACCTCCCATACAAATACATCATTCCGCCCACTTTAGAAATCGAGTTATAATATCAATACACCCAACCATCGCACTCGTACTCCAATTCTTAATTTAGTAAAGCTATAGCAGGATATAGTTTTTGAGAAAAAAACTGAAGTCTACCAACGCCCCATCTGGTACCTCCCACACACATCTGGTACCGCCCACTTTAGAAATCGATTAGTATTATTAATAGAACTACCGCGATCGTGACCAAATTCTGTATTTAGTAAAGTTTAAGCAGGACAAAGTTTTGGAGAAAAAATCTGGAAGTCTAGACACGCCCATTCTGGTACCTGCTATACAAATGTACCTTTCCGCCCACTTTAGAGATGGAATAATAATATCAATACACTTGACACGATCGTGCCCAAATTCTGTATTTAGTAAAGCTATAACAGGATAAAGTTTTGGAGAAAAGATCTGGATGTCTAGACACGCCCCTTATGGGACCTCCCATACAAATGTACCTTTCCGCCCACTTCAGAGATGGAATAATAATATCAATACATCCAACGCTATCGTGCCCAAACTCTGTATTTAGTAAAGCTATAACAGGATAAAGTTTTGGAGGATAAACCTAGAAGTATAGACACGCCCCTTCTAGTACCTCCCATACAAATTTTCCACTCCACCCACTTTAGAAATCGAGTAATAATATCAATATAATAGCAATTTTATTTATTTTACAGAGGGTATATGTAAGTCGGGTCGCCCGACTGAAACTTTCTTAGTGGTTTTTTTAAAAAAATTGTCATAATATGAAGCGAAGTGAAAAAGTATCGTACAACATATTATTACAAAATTTCCAAATTTCAAAGAATTGTTATTTTGAAAAAAATTTTAATTTCTAATAAACTTTATGTTGTAAAAACCAAAGTTGATACCGTGAATTGCAATTCGTGAATGAGGGAATATATGTTACTACTCGATTCCATTTTATTTGTGCCAACTTCTTTCCAGTGTACTTTATTGCCCTGCCTTACTCATACTCAATGGATAACACGAGTACTTTATGTTGTAGATTGTGCATATCCTTGCAATGGAATCCTCTATAAATAATTTACGCAGGACAATCATTCAAAATAAAACAAAACAATAAATAAGAAAATACAAACTCGCACAAACTAGTGAAGCCTTTTGTAGGAATCCAACATAATCGTTGGAATACATGCGGCCAAGTCAGGGTAAATGAAGATGGTGATAGCGAGGCGTGGGGTAAAACTTTATACGCGGATATTTACGATATTTACCAACAAGCCAACAACATTTGACCAGGTCCGTTGGTTGGACTAAGTAAATAACTGAATGAAGAACTAAATGCAAAATGTATGACAGTAACTTAACGAACGAACGAACGAGTAAGGAACAAAACGGAAACATAGAAGACAGTGTAGTGAAAAACGACTTGATACCACGTAAAGAATCGATTTGGAAATGTTGGTTTTTCTTTTACTCCTGCACACACCTCCAATTGGACCATGATAAATGCACATACATATGTATATATGTATACTATGAGCAAATTTAAAGGGTAACGTGCTGGTGTCGTATACTTGTACATTGTATCGCCTCAAGTTCTGGGCTCATGTGTGTGAGTGTGTGTGTTTATGTAGATAATTTGTATAAGGCAGAATATGGAACATATCGAAGCTGTCTCTTAGAAAACTTGGACATGTTTCGACCAAATGGCCCCTGTGGCATTTGACGTCATGTGTGTGATATGTTTATGTTACTGTGCACTAAATAATAATTTAGTATAAAATTGAATTCCCATCTGTCAAATACATTTGAAGGCATATTAGAGAAAAAATCTGATTATCATCAAGAAAGTGCTCTATTATTTGACCTCATTCAATTGTGATAAATTACTTGTCATAAGTGTAGGACACGGGAGGGGGACATTTTAAAAAAGAAAAAAACTCTTAATGGCTTAGCCGAAAATTTTACTGCAGTTGGAGACCAATTTTGCGTGGCCAGAGGAGGGAAAACCTCATAATACTATGCTCAAAAACTTAATTATTTAAAAAAGCTTCGTATGAAAATGAAAACAAAATAGTTGCAAGCATGACTTTAACGACAAACGCTGCGCCTATAATCGCATATAAAGGGTTTTCCAATAAGACGTGTTATTTAGGTATTCAAAGAAAAATTCAATTTTTTGAGATAAATGATCGGATGTTCATTTCATAATAAAGAGAAAGGTATGCCGTTTATAATGAAACACAACATCAGCCAAATGGCCACCATGAGCACGCTTACAGGACCATATCCTTTTCATGGAATTTTCCATAACCAAATCGTAAAGTGGCTATCCTATGTCCTCGATAGCCTCACGAATTTTTTCTTTGAGGTCTTGAATTGATGCTGGGCTGTTGGCGTAGACCTTATCTTTCACGTGGCCTCAAAGGAAGAAGTCGCCAGGTGTTAAATCACAAGATCTCGGTGGCCAATTGTGATCACCTCTTCTAGAGATAACACGAACCGTAAACGTTTCCCGTTAAAGATCATGGGTTTCGTTGCTTGTGTGGCACGTATCGTTGTCTTGTTGAAAGTAAATGCTGTCCTGGTCAATACCATCCAACTCCGACCATAAAAAATCATTAATCATCTCCCGACAGCGCAATCTATTCACCGTAACTGTTGATCCAACCTCATTTTCGAAAAAGTAAGGTCCAATGACCCCGCCGGACCATAAACTGCACCATGGAGGATGGAGGATGGAGAGGCTTCTCAAAAATAACTCTTGGATTTTCCGAGCCCCAGATGCGACAATTTTGCTTGTTGACGTAGCCACTGAGGTGGAAATGGGCCTCATCAGTCAAGATGATTTTTCGATGGAATTCCGGATTATTTTCATGCATTTCAAGGACCCAATCAGCAAAGACACGATGATCGGCCGGCTTGATTTCTTGTGTTAAGTGAACTTTATAAGCCTTAAGACCCAAGTCTTTATGCAAAATACGGTGTAATAACGTTTGTGGAATGCATGGAATTCCAAAGAACGTCGAGAAATGGACAAACCTGGGTTTTCTTCAACACTTTGGGCTACAGCAGCAATATTCTCAGTTGTTCTTGAGCGACGTGCACGGGTTTTATTCTTTACATCACTAACTTGTTCCAACAGCTAAAATTTTTCCACCAATTTCTGTATTGCGGTCCGACAAGGTGCTTAACGACGACCAAAAAATGCTTTAGTTTTGCGAACTGTGACTGCAAGATTTTCACCTTTTTTGTAGTGAATTTTAATAATTTCAATGCGTTGTTGAAGCGTGTATCGGTATAGCGGGCCATTCACAATAACACCTCTCATTGGAAAACCATTTATTTTATAGGCTTCTTTGTTCTTATTATTTGGCAGCAGCAACAGAAATCCATCCATCAGTAGCCATAGGTAGAAAATAATTCCAAACGCTTGGATCTTTTGCGCTCCGTAGAAAAGTGTAGACTCTTTACTCGTTGAAACAAATAACTTCATTTTGTCCTAATTTATCACCAGACCCACTTCTGTCGTCTGCTTCACAATGCTACAAAAGGCTGCAGTAACATGCCGCAGTCCTAGGTCACTGATATCATCGGCATACGCGAGCAGCATGTGACTTTTATTAAAAGTAGTTCCAGTCAACAAAGCTGCTAGAGCCGATGGTCTCCCTGCCTAATTGTTTAAAGCTGGCGGGGAGGAGCTGATTAGGAACATCCATCAGCCAATGGAGAGCATCTGGCAAGAGGAGAGCATGCCCGGGGATTGAAGTCTCAGTCTGTTATGTACCATATACAAGAAAGGAGATCGTAGTGAATGTAAGAACTTCTGTGAAATAAACCTATTACCAATTGCGTACAAGGTCATTTCGAGCGTATTGTGTGAACGTCTCAAGCTAATTGTAGAAAAACTAATTGGACCATATCAGTGCGGTTTTAGACCTGGCAAATCTACGACGGATCCAATATTCACCTTACGCCAAATCCTGAAAAAAAACTCATGAAAAGCAGATCGACACCTACCACATCTTTGTCGACTACAAAGCTGCCTTCGACTCTCCGAATAGGAATAATATGAGGCCATGTCTGAGTTTGGTATTCCTGCAAAGCTGATTCGACTTTGCAGATGTACCCTGGACAACACCAAATCTTCGGGTAAGATTGGTAAAGATCAGTCTGAACCATTCAACACGGAAAGAGGTCTCAGGCAGGGCGATAGCTTGTTATGTCCATTATTTAATATAGTTATGCAGAAGGTGATGAGAAAGGCTGGTGTCAACATGTCTGGCACCATATTCCACAAGAGCCATATGCCACTAGCCTATGCCGATGATATAGACATCATTGGCCTAAATCTGCGGGATGTTACTGCAGTTTTCTCATCACTAGAAAAGGAGTCAGAAAAAATGGGTTTAGCGGTCATCGAGGACAAAACAAAAATGATGATTGAGGTAGTCGATGAGTTTACATACCTCGGATCTTCCGTCAGCAAGAAAAATAATGACAGTCAAGTAATTAAGCGGAGAATAGTGCTAGCCAATAAATGTTTCTACGTTCGTAAGTTGTAATTGGCCACTTAAGTAAGTAAGTAAGTAAACAGATGGTCGGTGTCGATCTGCATTTCTTGGGTCTTCTTCGGAATTTGTCGCATATTGGGTCGGTCGTGGATTAACTAAGTCTAAAGCCACACTGATAACACACTAGACAGGACGCTGTATGCGACACTTTGATCGCCTTTCTTAAGAACAGGACATAGACCACTCAGATTCCAATCATCAAGTATGCATTCGTTTTGCTTATGAGCTGGTGCCTGAACGCTTCCACCATCATTTTCGCGACATTCCTCATCGCATCAGGGTTGTTTTTCATAACCCAGTACGGTCGTTGCGGCAGTGGTCATAGAATTCGCAATATGATGCCACTGAGTGTCAGGAACATCAGAATTAGGAGGGTAATCGAGAGAGTTGATTGGAGTAGGTATTGTCTATCTCGATGGTATGCAGCTTTGTGATATCTATATATTGCTTAAAGCAAGTACTGTTCAAGCTTACATTAAGTCTAAATCTGGCTCAAATCAAGTACAGATCCCGCTAAAAGTAAGTACTGATCAAACTTAAATTAAGCCTTAATATGGCTTAAACCAAGTACAGATTACGCTCATTTCAAGTGTAAAAAGCGCTCAAATGAAGTACAGAACACGCTTCAATAATTTATTTTAAGATTTAAGATATTTAAATTAAGAAAATAGCGCTTAAAATTTCGTACTCGATTCAAGTATTTTGTACTTGGTTTAAGAAAACCCGTACTTACCATACTTTTGACACCGCTTTGGCTTGATTCAAGTAAAGTTTTCTCTATTTTTTGGTTCAGTGTAGTTTGCTTTGCGTTTGGTTACTCAATCGCGTGCCTACCTTGGCTGCAACTAGGTGGTTATCCGAGTCAATATTTTTTACCGCTAATCACACTCACGTTCACAACGCTTAAGACATGCCACGTAATCAATCTGGTTTCTTGTGTTTCGACCAAGGGCTATCCAGGTTGCCTTATGAATATATCTATGCGGGAATATGGTTCCACACACTACCAAGTTTTTTGCTGACCTGAAGCTTATGAGTCTGAATCCGTCATCGGATTCAACAGCGTTAAAGTCTCCTAGAACCATTTTTAAGTCATGGGCAAGGCTGCGTTCATGTGTATATTTTCTCGAGACGCTCATAGAATGCATTTTAATGTTCTCGTCTTTGTCTTCCGTCGGGTGGTGTACAACGTACTGTAAAAATATTTTGATGCGGATATTGGCTAATCGGTCATTTACAGGGTTAAACCGTTAGGCCACATGTCGAAGTCTCTTGCTTATTATGAATCCACCTCCAAATTCGTGTCTTTCTGCATGGTAACTGTAAAAGAGGTCATCGCATTACCTGTATGGCGGAAATTAATGTCAGCCATGTATTTGTCGAGGACATCCGTTAAAATTTAAAAAGTTACAAAAATGTCATCCTGAGATTCACAACCAGGCACACTTCATTAAACAATTAACTACTTCACTACTGTGCCGACATACAGATATTCCCAGATCTACTAAATAGTTAAAATCTTGGTAATCAATATAAATACATATCTAATGCTGCTGTATAATTTATATTATGCTTAACAGGACATATACCAGGAATTGTAAGTAATGTTAACATTTCTGCCAACTGTGTGGTGTTTACCTATAAAACTAGATTATACTTAAAATGTACTACAAAGTATCTACAACTTCAAAGTCTCTCAAATTGTTTCCTGCATTGTACGAGCATTGCAAGCCATTGAAATTATTTCAATAATACATTTAAGCCAGTTCAGCTTGCGTGATATGACTTCATTTGTTGCTCCTCCAAAGAGTTTAATAACTAAAAAGTTGGTTAACCCTTTCACACTGCCACACTGACTGCACTGCACTCACTTTCTCGCTCATTGTATGACAATTTATATTTAAATTTTTCACTTAGCACTTTGAAACAATTTGTACGACGAGCAATAAACACAATTTGCATACAGATATCTTAAAGAGTGCGCTGGTGTGGCAAAAGGGTAAGAATTAAATATGCAAATGCGAATATTCAATTTACTTTCCATTTTAGCATTCAATGCATGTTAACACTTGTTTCTTGGTATCTAAATCTTCTTTGGAATTGTTGTGTTCAACGCCAGGACTGGACGAGCAACAGGACCATGAGCTGCTCATGCACTACGTCCCCAAGACTCGCACACAAGTTCATTAATTTCTAACTACGTCCGTTTCCGGTATGAATTACACTTGGGGCATTCTCTAATGCACTCAATACAAGCACAGCAGCGCCAACAACAACAACAGCAACAACAATTTAAATTCTTAAGTTAGTTACTTAATAATATTCTTTTCTTTAGTCTGCGTCCTCTGCGCTAGTTTACTACATATACTCGTACAAATGCAGTCACAGTATTTGGTCTTGTCTACATAAAAATCTATAGTAGCACTTGAGCTCTCCATTGTTACCGGGGTGATGATGCATTATCTGCACGTTAAGTATTAGTTGACCCATCTACTGTTGACGCAGCATGGATAGTTTTGCTTACTCTGCTGATATCCCTTAACCATGCACAGTGGTCGTGGGTGGATCTTGCTACGGGGAGTAAGGAGTCCTGCCATAACCACAGAATGTGGTAAAAACGTTATTAAAAGTATTGTGGTTGGGGGGACCACCCCACTCGAACCACCCCACTCTGATGGCTTCAAGGATTACATGCAATGGATGGATGACATCAGTAAACTTGAAAGTAGATTGAAGGAAAAAAAGAGGATTACGGGATTCTTGATTTAAAATTGTCGAAGTAGTCCATACAGAAATACGGGTCAAATTGTAGAGGAGTGCCATGTAATGTATATTGGAAGACTAAATAATTGGAAGCAAAAAGTAAACTAAATAAGTATTATTTAGAATATTAAGTCTAATGTCCGCTTTTACCAATGTCCACTTGTTTAACACTTAATTATTGAAACGTTTTGTACTCGTTTACCAAAAATCAAATATGTATGTATGTCGGAAATTAAAGTTTCACCCAGACATATACTTATGCATTAGCAATTACTGAAGTGGCTGTCTAAAACTTTTTCTCAACGTAAAATTAATCTTGTAAGATAACAAACTGCTCTAATAGGATTTCAGTCATTTTATATACAACACTCGACGCTAATGGTTACATCAACACTAGCTATGACACTTCCAATTACTAAAGTGTCACAATTGTCACACTTTTCTAAAGTTGCTTAATCCTCAAGTTATACAACTTATAGAGGAATGTATTCTCAAAATTTAGGAAACAGATTTATGTTACATATCAAGCAGATTTTCTTACGGTGAGGGTTGTGAGATAAGTATATAGTAGCAAGGACAAAAATACGTATTTCTATGATTCCTATTATTTTCAACATAAAATGGCAAGCTAAAATAACACATCAAATTATAAAAAATATTTACTATACCGGTGAAAAAAAAAACATAATTGTTGTTGTTACTTTATCTAATAATCTTATTTATACCACTAGATACATATATTTTTTTGATATATTTAGTATAGAAAATATTCTAATTTGAGTCCAAATATTTTGCGCAGTATTTTTCTCTCGAAGGACTCCCAGAATAGATTGATCCGCTGGTGTCATTACTCAGGAATCTGCGCTGTAGAGCTAAACAGGTAGGATCAGAGTCTGGTAGAGCTGGATCTTTGTTCTTCGAGAGAGCGCTTTGCTTAGCGCATAGTAGCAGCGGTTTGCGAACAAATACTCGTCTTTTGATTTCCAGTCTGACATCATTATTTTTGTTTATGGCGGAGCCGTGGTAGACAAAATCATCTACCACATCAAAATTATAGTTGTCAACGTTCACGCAGCGTCCCAGACGAGTGGACTCTTTGTTCGTTGAAACAAATAACTTGGTTTTGTGCTCGTTTATCACCATACCCCGCTTCAGCCTAGTGCTTTTCAATGCTCGAAAAAGTCGCAGTAACATCTCGCAATCCACGTCCAATAATATCTATATCATCAGCATACGCGAGCAACATGTGGCTTTTGTTAAATATGGTGCCATTCCTGTTTACTGCTGCTTTCCGCATGATCATCTCCATTATGATGTTAAAGAGATCGCAGGACTATCGCCTTGTCTAATGCCTCGCTTGGTAGAAAATGGCTCTGACAGATTTTTGCCAATTTTCACTGAAGACTTCGTGTCAGTCAGTGTCATCCCGCAAAGTCGAATAAGCTTCGCGGGGATACTAAACTCAGTTATAGCATCTAATAGCTTCTGTCGTATCGGACTGTCAAATGCAGCTTTGTAATCGATGCACAGATGGTAGGTATTGATCTACATTTTCTTGGGCCTTCTCCAGGATTTGTCGTAGCGTGAATATCTGGTCGTTGGTGGAATTACCAGGTCTAAAGCCACACTGATAAGGTCCAATCAGGTTCACCAGAATGGGCTTTAGTCTTTCACATAACACACTAGACAGGACCTTGTATGCGATGGGTAAAAAGGCTAATCCCGCGATAGTTGGTACACACACTAGGATCGCCTTTCTTAAACACGGGACATAGGACATTCAGATTCCAATCATCTGGCATGCATGTACATGCATGTTACCAGGTCATCGCCGCCGGCTTTAAAAAGCTCTGCCGGCAGTCCATCGACTCCCGCAGCTTTATTATTTTTAAGCCGCGCAATTGCCGTGCTGATCTCGTTTTGGCTCGGTGGTGGACAGTCTACTCCATCGTCGATGATTGGTGCGATTTCGTCACTTATGCTGCCTTCGGGAACGAGAAGAGATTGAAAGTGTTCCCTCCATATTTGCAGTACACTCTGAGTGTCCGTGACCAGATTTCCGTATCTGTCCTTACAGGTGGGAATCCCTGTTCCAAAACCTATACTTTTTACCCTTTCGGTAGAACTTTCGGGCCTCACCTCCATCCCTGTAGTTTTCGATATCCTGTCTCTCTCTTTTCTTCCACAGACACTTTTTTCCGTCTGAACAGGCGTTTCATCTCCCTCCTTCTCACACGCGTCGCCATTGGCTGCAGTTTTGCCTTGTATGCAGCATCCATTTCCTCAGACATTTCGCGACATTCATCATCGTACCAGGGCTTGTCTGAGAGTGGTTTTTCATAACCCAGTACGGTTGTTGCGGCAGTGGTCATAGAATTCGCAATATGCTGCCACTGTATGTCGGTAACATCAGAACTAGGGGGATTTGTATGGAGTAATTGAGAGAGTTGGTTGGAGTAGGCATTGACTATCTCAGTGGTATGCAGCTTTGTGATGTCTGATAGTTATTCTCAGTTATTATTATTAACCAGAACATCTCTTTGGAGGTTCTCAAGCAGCTCACAATGTCCGATATATCACGTGTTCCTAAGACCACGCCATATGTTCCCAGGACCCTGTCACCATGCCGTTCAGTGGTAGAAAATGTGAGGAGGCGCAATGTTGAGCACTCGCTAAATAGCATGCTAACACCGACGCGTGTTAAGGAAAAAGTAACAGAAGTTAATAAAGATCAACACAAAGCTTCTCTTAGTGGCTGTGGCAGCCACAATAAACTAAGATCGGGCGCCATAGTGTAATATGCCACTTCTCATAAATAAATCAACTATTATAAAAACACGAAGGAAACGAAAAAAACACAAAAACACCCACAAAATGTTGACGACCTCCGCAAAACGTTATAAGAACCATGATTAAAGGCTATGCACCTAGAATGTCCGAACTCTTTTCAGAGATGGTGCCTCTATCCAATTGGCGGATTGTCTTCGACAAATACAAGGCTGATATAACCGCTATACAGGAAATGAGATGGACGGGACAGGGACAAAACACGACGAAAGAACTGTGACATATTTTACAGCTGCCATGCAGAAAGACACGAATTTGGATGTGAATTCGTAGTCGGCAAGAGACTTCGACATCTGTCTTGCGGTTTAATCCTGTAAGAGACCAAATAGCCACTATTCGCATCGGGCGAAATATTTTTACATTAGGCTGATTTGTGTACACGCCCCAAAGAAAGACAAAGACGATGACATTAAATATGCATTCTATGAGCGCCTGGAGGAGGATATATGACCGCTGCCCTGCACATGACATTAAAATAGTTCTGGGGAAATTTTAATGCTAAAATAGGAAGGGAAGATGCTATTGATTTAGCAGTCCGAAATTCAGTCTACACAACAACACCTTCGATAACGGATTCAGAACCAGATTCCCGCATAAAGATATCCACCAGGCTATCTGGATATCTCCCGATCAAAGATGATCACGTGGTATTTGATGGAAGGCATGTCTCAAGCGTTAATGGACGTGCATGTGATGGGCGTTGCAAATATTCGGATCACCACCTAGTTGCAGCCGAGGTACCCACACGATTAAGTAGTGCTAAAAACACCCGTAATCGAACGCAAAGGAAGCTAGACATCACAAAGCTGCATACCACCGAGATAGCCAATGGCTACTCCAACTAACTCTCTCAATTACACCAAACAAATCCCCCCTAGTTCTGATGTTTCCATTACACACAGTGGCAGCATATTGTGAATTCTATGACCCACTGCCGAAACGACCGTACTGGGTTATAAAAAACCACGACCTGACAAGTCCTGGTACAATGATGAATGTCGCGAAATGTCGGAGGAAATGGATGCTGCATACAAAGCAATACTGCAGCCAATATCGACGTCGTGCGGTAACGGAACGTTATAATGAAAAAAGGAGGTAGATGAAACGCCTATTCAGCCGGAAAAAGCGTCTGTGGAAGAAAACAGAGTGCCAGGATATCGAAAACTACAGGGATAGAGGTGAGGCCCGAAAGTTCTACCAAAG
>OZ035883.1:113456038-113505866 GCA_964034835.1 Muscina levida | reverse complement strand
ATTCCTGTAGTTTTCAATAACCTGGCTCTCTGTTTTCTTCCACAGACGCTTTTTCCGCCTGAATAGGCGTTTCATCTCCCTCCTTTTCTCATTATAACGTTCCGTCACCGCACGCGTCGCCATTGGCTGCAGTATTCCTTTGTATGCAGCATCCTCAGACATTTCGCGACATTCATCATTGTACCAGAACTTGTCTGGTCGGGTTTTTTATAAGCCAGTACGGTCGTTGCGGCATTGGTCATAGAATTCTCAATATGCTGCCACTGTGTGATGGGAACATCAGAACTAGAGGGGTGTGTTTGGAGTAATTGAGAGAGTTGGTTGGAGTAGGCATTGGCTATTATGCTTTGTTATGTCTATCTTTCTTTTCATTTAATTACGAGTGTTTTTAGCACTACTTAATCGTGTGCGTATCTTGGCTGCAACTAGGTGGTGATTCGAGTCAATATTTGCACCGCGCATGGGACATGCCTATTTTGATCGGGAGATATCCAGGTTGCCTTGTGAATATCATTATGCGAGAATCTGGTTCCACTCACAACCATGTTTCTTGCCGACGCGATACTAACCAGTCTGAATCCGTTATCGAAGGTGTTGTTGTGTAGACTGAATTTCGGACTGCTAAATCAATAGCATCTTCCCTAACTATTTTAGCATTAAAATTTCTCAGAACTATTTTAATGTCATGTGCAGGGCAGCGGTCATATATCTCCTCCAGGCGCTCATAGAATGCATATTTAATGTCATCGTCTTTGTCTTTCTTTGGGGCGTGTACACAAATCAGCCTAATGTAAAAATATTTCGCCCGGATGCGAATAGTGGCTATTTGGTCTCTTACAGGATTAAACCGCAAGACCAGATGTCGAAGTCTCTTGCCGACTACGAATTCACATCCAAATTCGTGTCTTTCTGCATGGCAGCTGTAAAATATGTTACAGTTCTTTCGTCGTGTTTGTCCCTGTCCAGTCCATCACATTTTCTGTATAGCGGTTATATCAGCCTTGTATTTGTCGAAGACAATCCACCAATTGGATAGAAGCACCATCTGCATATCCTTTAATCATGGTTCTTATAACGTTTGCGGAGGTCGTCAACACTTGGTGGGTGTTCTTGTGTTTTTTTCGTTTTCTTTGTGTTTTTATAATAGTTGATTTATTTATGAGAAGTGGCATATTACACTATGGCGCCCGATCTTAGTTTATTGTGGCTGCCACTGCCACTAAGAGAAGCTTTGTGTTGATCTTTATTAAATTCTGTTACTTTTTCCTTAAGACGCGTCGGTGTTAGCATGCTATTTAGCGAGTGCTCAACATTGCGCCTCCTCACATTTTCTACCACTGAACGGCATGGTGACAGGGTCCTGGGAACATATGCCGTGGTCTTAGGAACACGTGATATATCGGACATTGTGAGCTGCTTGAGGACCTCCAAAGAGATGTTCTGGTTAATCCCAAGTGAATAACTATCAGACATCACAAAGCTGCATACTACTGAGATAGTCAATGCCTACTCCAACCAACTCTCTTAATTACTCCATACAAATCCCCCTAGTTCTGATGTTACCGACATACAGTGGCAGCATATTGCGAATTCTATGACCACTGCCGCAACAACCGTACTGGGTTATGAAAAACCACTCTCAGACAAGCCCTGGTACGATGATGAATGTCGCGAAATGTCTGAGGAAATGGATGCTGCAAAACTGCAGCCAATGGCGACGCGTGCGGTGGCAGAGCGTTATAAAGAGAAAAGGAGGGAGCTGAAATGCCTGTTCAGACGGAAAAAGCGTCTGTGAAAGAAAAGTGAGAGCCAGGATATCGAAAACAGGGATAGAGGTGAGACCCGAAAGTTTTACCAAAAGGTAAAAAGTAAAGGTTTTGGAACAGGTATCCCCACCTGTAAGGACAGAGACGGAAATCTGGTCACGGACACTCAGAGTGTGCTGCAAATATGGATGGAACACTTTCAATCTCTTCTCGTTCCCGAAGGCAGCATAAGTGACAAAATCGCACCAATCATCGACGATGGAGTAGACTGCCACCACCGAGCCAAAACGAGATCAGCACGGCAATTGCGCGGCTTAAAAATAATAAAGCTGCGGGAGTCGATGGACTGCCGGCAGAGCTTTTTAAAGCCGGCGGCGATGACCTGGTAACATGCATGCACCAGCTCATAAACACGATTTGGTTGAGGGAGTGCATGCCCGATGATTGGAATCTGAGTGTCCTATGTCCCGTTTTTAAGAAAGGCAATCCTAGTGTGTGTACCAACTATCGCGGGATTAGCCTTTTACCCATCGCATACAAGGTCCTATCTAGTGTGTTATGTGAAAGACTAAGGCCCATTCTGGCGAACCTAATTGGACCTTATCAGTGTGGCTTTAGACCTGATAAATCTACCACCGACCAGATATTCACGCTACGACAAATCCTGGAGAAGACCCAAGAAATGCAGATCGATACCTACTAGGGTGATCAGTTCGGTTTTCAGAAACCGGCTACTCGGTTTTTTTCACTCATAAAAACCGTCGGTTTTTTTAAATCCCTGTTTTTCGAATATCGAATAATCCGGTTATTTTTTTGTCGAATCTCGGTTTTTGGCGTTCGATATTTTTTATTTAAATTTATTCATAATTGTCTTAAAAGTGTACTCGTACATGTTTTTTCCAGTGTTTCGGCCGAACAACCTTGTTGTTATTTTTATAAATCTTCAATGTCTAATAAGTCGGCTGAAAAGCGAAAGAAATTACAAATGTTTGTAAAAGACCATTTTAATAAAGAGCTTAAACTTATTCATGATGTAAAGCACAGATGGAATTCTATGGCCAATATGGTTTCTCTATTTTTAAAATTGCACAAATGTGTGAATCATACTTTATTGGACTTAGGACTGACACCATTTAGTGAAAATGATATCGAAACTTTGTCTGTGCTTAGTGACATCCTTAAACCTTTGGAAATGTCTATACAAAAACTTTCTGCAAACTCTTCGACTTTAGCTGATGTTGAAGGTATTTTTAAACTTTTACTTAAACACTTTTCAACAATTCAAAACCAATTATCCCTAAATATATATGAAATTTTAAAAAGACGTAAATGAGAACGACTTGTTCAAACTCTGAATACTCTCATTTTGTATTTAAGTACGAGTAGGCTCCCAATTAGTGGCGCATTTCTAAAATATTCAAGTAAAAATGATTTTTGATTTTTTATATATGGATAAGATCGGCAAAAGGACTCAAAACCTTGACAAACGCTTTTTATACTATAAGTCCAACTTTTATACTATAAGTCCAACATTGAGTTAAAGGGCATTTTCAATGTCGTTTTATAAAAACCAATGAAAAAAAATAGGTATACACCCACGCACTTAAATTGTATCTTATTTCTTAAATGTTACTTTAGGGAAAACTAAAGATTAACGGCCTTATTCATAAAAACTTATAAGGGGTTTATAATGCATTTTTAAGCAAATTTCGAGAAAACAATATTCATAAACGATTTACATCTTCAATACGTTAAAGTAGGGTTGTCTCCACTTTAAGCATGCTATAACTTGACGTTTGTACAATTTATTCTATATTCATGAATTTGAGATCTTTATTTTGCGTTTTTCTGCATTTTTCCTATTGGAAAGGGTTGTTGCGTGTATTCGTTGTGTAGGAAATTTTCTTTCTCATCATCGCGCACATAGAATTGTATCTAAATAGATACTTTTCATTCATGAATTCCATTTTAAAAAATATTTCTCCAAAATTCTTCAAAAATAATTTGTAAATAATGAAATAATATTCGTGGTGTATAAATAATCAAAACAAGGAGAAAATGTAATCGATATCCGAATATTATTTCAACATAAGGAAAAGAAAACAAAATTTTTTAATACAATTTTTACTTTGTCTTTCTTATCGTCATGAGAATCGTAGTCAATGAAAAATTGAGCTACAATAATGTTCATAGTTTATTGTAAGTGAAAATACATATTTGGTATCCGATTATAAAGCTTTTGTATCCGACTATAAAGCTTTTTTTTATACATCATTAACGACCAATAACTGTCGGCGTTGCTACCGGAACACATAAAGCTAAAGTACTGATAAAAAACGTTTATGAATACAATTTCTTATTAAATGTTTTTTAGAGCTGAAGAATACTTTAGTTAGAGAACGCTTCATACCTACTTTAGAAATTTTTTATGAATAAGGCCGTAATTATATAAAATCAAGTATTTACAAATTAATTGTTTTGTTTGTCTTTGTAAAAATAACAAACTGATCTCACTAATGTTTTGCATTGTAATTATAATTAAATTATTTCTGTTATTTTTTACTAAAATTTTTTGTCAAAAATTGTGTTTTAATTTGTTATTTTGCGTACATTTGAAAACCGGATTATCCGGTTTTTTGTGAATTTCAAAAAAGCAACCGGTTTTTTTTAAATGTCATTTTTCGAATAATTCGAAAACCGGTTTTCGCAAAAACCCGAATAATTGATCACCCTAATACCTACCATCTGTGCATCGATTACAAAGCTGCATTTGACAGTCCGATACGACAGAAATTGTTGGATGCTTTGGCTGAGTTTGGTATCCCCGCGAAGCTTATTCGACTTTGCGGGATGACACTGACTGACACGAAGTCTTCAGTGAAAATTGTCAGAGCCATTTTCTACCAATCGAGGCTTTAGACAAGGCGATAGTCTGTCCTGCGAGCTCTTTAACATCGTAATGGAGATGATCATGCGGAAAGCAGCAGTAAACAAGAATGTCACCATATGTAACAAAAGCCACATGTTGCTCGCGTATGCTGATGATATAGAAATTATTGGACGTGGATTGCGAGATGTTACTGCGACTTTTTCGAGCATTGAAAAGCACTAGGCTGAAGTGGGTCTGGTGATAAACGAGGACAAAACCAAGTTATTTGTTTCAACGAACAAAGAGTCCACTCGTCTGGGGACGCTGCGTGAACGTTGACAACTATAACTTTGAAGTGGTAGATGATTTTGTCTACCTTGGCTCCGCCATAAACAAAAATAATAATATCAGCCTCGAAATCAAAAGACGAGTATTGATCGCAAACCGCTGCTACTATGCGCTAAGCAAGAGATTTAACGAGAAAGCGCTCTCTCGAAGAACAAAGATCCAGCTCTACCAGACTCTACCTGATCCTACCTGTTTAGCTCTACAGCGCAGAATTCTAGGTAATGACACCAGCGGATCAATCTATTCTGGGAGTCTTCGAGAGAAAAATACTCCGCAAAATATTTAGAAAATTTTCTATATTAAATATATCAAAAAAAATATTGTATCTAATGCTATAAATAAGAGTATATTAGATAAAGTAACAACATTTTTTAATTTTTTTATTTTTTCACCGGTATAGTAATTATTTTTTTTATAATTTGATGTGTTATTTTACCTTGCCATTTTATGTTGAAAATAATAGGAATCATAGAAATATATATTTTCGTCCTTGCTACTAGATACTTATCTCACAACCCTCACTGTAAAAACATCTGCTTGGTATGTAACATAAATCTGTTTCCCAAATTTTGAGAATACATTCCTCTAGAAGTTGTATAACTTGAGGATTAAGCAACTTTAGAAAAGTGTGACAATTGTGACACTTTAGTAATTGGAAGTGTCATAGCTAGTGTTGATGTAACCATTAGCGTCGAGTGTTGTATATAAAATGACTGAAATCCTATTAGAGCAGTTTGTTATCTTACAAGATTAATTTTACGTTGAGAAAAAGTTTTAGACAGCCACTTCAGTAATTGCTAATGCATAAGTATATGTCTGGGTGAAACTTTAATTTCCGACATACATACATATTTGATTTTTGGTAAACGAGTACAAAACGTTTCAATAATTAAGTGTTAAACAAGTGGTCATTGGTAAAAGCGGACATTAGACTTAATATTCTAAATAATTTGATAATTTGACTGCCAGCCTGAATGGTTATTTTACTTATTGATAGTTTACTTTTTGCTTCCAATTATTTAGTCTTCCAATATACATTACATGACACTCCTCTACAATTTGACCCGTATTTCTGTATGGACTACTTCGACAATTTTAAATCAAGAATCCCGTAATCCTCTTTCTTTCCTTCAATCTACTTTCAAGTTTACTGATGTCATCCATCCATTGCATGTAATCCTTGAAGCCATCAGAGTGAGGTGGTTCGAGTGGGGTGGTCCCCCCAACCACAATACTTTTAATAACGTTTTTACCACATTCTGTGGTTATGGCAGGACTCCTTACTCCCCGTAGCAAGATCCACCCACGACCACTGTGCATGGTTAAGGGATATCAGCAGAGTAAGCAAAACTATCCATGCTGCGTCAACAGTAGATGGGTCAACTAATACTTAACGTGCAGATAATGCATCATCACCCCGGTAACAATGGAGAGCTCAAGTGCTACTATAGATTTTTATGTAGACAAGACCAAATACTGTGACTGCATTTGTACGAGTATATGTAGTAAACTAGCGCAGAGGACGCAGACTAAAGAAAATAATATTATTAAGTAACTAACTTAAGAATTTAAATTGTTGTTGCTGTTGTTGTTGGCGCTGCTGTGCTTGTATTGAGTGCATTAGAGAATGCCCCAAGTGTAATTCATACCGGAAACGGACGTAGTTAGAAATTAATGAACTTGTGTGCGAGTCTTGGGGACGTAGTGCATGAGCAGCTCATGGTCCTGTTGCTCGTCCAGTCCTGGCGTTGAATACAACAATTCCAAAGAAGATTTAGATACCAAGAAACAAGTGTTAACATGCATTGAATGCTAAAATGGAAAGTAAATTGAATATTCGCATTTGCATATTTAATTCTTACCCTTTTGCCACACCAGCGCACTCTTTAAGATATCTGTATGCAAATTGTGTTTATTGCTCGTCGTACAAATTGTTTTAAAGTGCTAAGTGAAAAATTTAAATATAAATTGTCATACAATGAGCGAGTAAGTGAGAGTGCAGTGCAGTCAGTGTGGCAGTGTGAAAGGGTTAACCAACTTTTTAGTTATTAAATTCTTTGGAGGAGCAACAAATGAAGTCATATCACGCAAGCTGAACTGGCTTAAATGTATTATTGAAATAATTCCAATGGCTTGCAATGCTCGTACAATGCAGGAAACAATTTGAGAGAATTTGAAGTTGTAGATACTTTGTAGTACATTTTAAATATCATCTAGTTTTATAGGTAAACACCACACAGTTGGCAGAAATGTTAAAATTTCTTACAATTCCTGGTATATGTCCTGTTAAGCATAATATAAATTATACAGCAGCATTAGATATGGATTTATATTGATTACGAAGATTTTAACTATTTAGTAGATCTGGGAACATCTGTATGTCGGCACAGTAGTGAAGTAGTTAATTGTATCATGAAGTGTGCCTGGTTGTGAATCTCAGGATGAATTTTTTGTAACTTTTTAAATTTTGACGGATGTCCTCGACAAATACATGGCTGACATTATATTCCGCCATACAGGCAATGCGATGGACGGGACAGGGATGAATACGACGAAAAAAACTGTGACCTCTTTTACAGTTACCATGCAGAAAGACACGAATTTGTAGGTGGATTCATAATAAGCAAGAGACTTCGACATTTGGCCTTGCGGTCTAACCCTGTAACTGACAGATTAGCCAATATCCGCATCAAAATATTTTTACAGAACGATGTACACCCACCCGACGGAAGACTAAGACGAGAACATAAAAATGCATTCTATGAGCGCCTGGAGGAAATATACACATGATCGCTGCCTTGCCCATGACATTAAAATGGTTCTTGGATACTTTAACGCTGTTTGGTTCAGCAATCGGAAAATGCAGTCTACATAAACAACACCTCCGATGACGGATTCAGACTAGTAAACTTCAGGTCGACAAGAAATTTGGTAGTAAGTGGAACCAGATTCCCGCATAGAGATATCCATAAGGCAACCTGGATAGCCCCTGGTCGAAAAACAAGAAACCAAATTGATTACGTGGCATGTCTGAAGCGTTATGAACGTGTGATTAGCGGAAAAAATATTGACCCGGATAACCATCTAGTTGCAGTCAAAGTACGCACTCGATTGAGTAACCAAACGCAAAGAAAACTAGATATCACAAAGCTGCATAACACCGAGATAGACAAAGCCTACTCCAATCAACTCTCTCGATTACTGTTAAAAAAAAATCCCTCCTAATTCTGATGTTCCTGACACACAGTGGCATCATATTGCGAATTCAATGACCACTGCCGCAACGACCGTACTGGGTTATGAAAAACAACTCTCAATCAAGCCCTGATACGATGAGACATGTCGCGAAAATGATGCTGCAGGCACCAGCTCATAAGCCATGATTGGAATCTGAGTGGTCTATGTCCTGTTCTTAAAAAAGGCGATCAAAGTGTCGCATACAGCGTCCTGTCTAGTGTGTTATCAGTGTGGCTTTAGACTTAGTTAATCCACGACCGACCCAATATGCGACAAATTCCGAAGAAGACCCAAGAAATGCAGATCGACACCTACCATCTGTTTACTTACTTACTCGATCAAAGTGTCGCATACAGCGTCCTGTCTAGTGTGTTATCAGTGTGGCTTTAGACTTAGTTAATCCACGACCGACCCAATATGCGACAAATTCCGAAGAAGACCCAAGAAATGCAGATCGACACCTACCATCTGTTTACTTACTTACTTACTTAAGTGGCCAATTACAACTTACGAACGTGGTTCATAAATTTGAGGGATAAACTTCGGTCTTCTGCGTGTGCATTCCAGTTAGTCCTATCAGATGATGGCACGTAGTCTACCACTTGGTCCTTCCAACGGAGTTTGGGTCTCCCTGCTCTGCGCCATCCTTCAGGTTCGCTTTCAAACACCTTTCTCGCTGGAGCATTTACATCCATCCTGGCAACATGTCCCCGCTATCGAAGTCGTTAGATTCTGACTCTTTTAACTACGTCGACGTCGTGGTAAACCTCATACATCTCATGGTTCATCCGATGGCGAAACTCACCGTCGACACAGATAGGTCCATATATTTTTCGGAGTACTTTTCTCTCGAATACTCCCAGGTTTTGTATGTCCTTTGTAGTAAGCACCCATGATTCGGCAGCATATAACAGAAAGGGTAAGATTAGCAACTGGTACAGCTGTTTCTTAGTATTCCGAGATAAGGTGGTGTTACTAAAGTGCTGCCGAAGTGCGTAGAAACATCTATTGGCTAGCACTATTCTCCGCTTAATTACTTGACTGTCATTATTTTTCTTGCTGACGAAAGATCCGATGTAAGTAAACTCAACGACTATATCAAAACAATAATTGTCAACGTTCACGGTGCGACCCCATCGAGAGGACTCTTTGTTCGTCGAAATCATTATTTTTGTTTAGTCCTCGATGACCGCTAAACCCATTTTTGCTGACTCCTTTTCTAGTGATGAGAATACTGCAGTAACATACCGCAGATTTCGGCCAATGATGTCTATATCATCGGCATAGGCTAGTGGCATGTGGCTATTGTGGAATATGGTGCCAGATATGTTGACACCAGCCTTTCTCATCGTCTTCTCCATAACTATAATAAATTGTGTACAGGACAAGCTATCGCCCTGCCTGAGACCTCTTTCCGTGTTAAATGGTTCAGTAAGATCTTTACCAATCTTAATCGAGGATTTGGTGTTTTCCAAGGTACATCTGCAAAGTCGAATTAGCTTTGCAGGAATACCAAACTCAGACATGGCCTCATACAGCCTATTCCTTATCGGAGAGTCGAAGGCAGCTTTGTAGCCGACAAAGAGGTTGTAGGTGTCGATCTGCTTTTCATGAGTTTTTTTTTTCAGGATTTGGCGTAAGGTGAATATTGGATCCGTCGTAGATTTGCCAGGTCTAAAGCCGCATTGATATGGTCCAATTAGTTTGTCTACAATTGGCTTTAGACGTTCACACAGAATGCTTGAAAGGACCTTGTACGCAATTGGCAATAGGCTTATTCCACGGTAGTTCTTACAATCACTACGATCTCCTTTCACGTATATGGGACATAACAGACTGAGACTTCAATCCCCGGGCATGCTCTCCTCTTGCTAGATGTTCTCCATGGGCTGATGGATGCTCCTAATCAGCTCCTCCCGGCCAGCCTTAAACAATTCAGCAGGGAGACCATCGGCTCCAGCAGCTTTGTTGTTTTTAAGGCGGGAGATTACCACACGTATCTCGCTCTGGCTCGGAGGTGGACAATAAATACCATCGTCATGGATTGGAGTGGGGTCTTCTGGAGGGGTGTCCGCATCTAGTAAATTTCTGAAATGATCTCTCAATATCTTCAGAACGTTATCCAGGTCCTGTACTTGTACCCTGTTCCACGCATCCTCGCCTTAACTCTCTTATAGAAATTTCGGGCTTGCTCTCTACTTCGGAGCAACTCTGTGCACTCATCCTGCCTCTTACTCAGCTCCTGCTCCTGTCGATTACAAAATTGCATTCTACAGTCCGATATGACAGCAACTATTGGATGCTATGGCGGAGTTTGGTGATGAAACTGACTAACACAAAGATCATGGTATGTCATACGATTTCGCGAACATCATAATGGGGATGATTATGTGGAAGCCTGCAGTAACCGCGACTGAAACAACTTTTAATAAAAGTTTCTGCTCGCGTAGGCTGATGATATCTGTGGCCGAGGACTGCGGTATGTTACTGCGGCCTTTTGTAGCATTGAGAAGCAGACGACAGAAGTGGATCTGGTGATAAATTATGACAAAATCAAGTTATGTGTTTTAGCGAGTAAAAAGTCTACACGTTTGGAACGCTACGTGAACGTTGACAATAATAACTTTGAGGTGGTAGATGATTTTGTCTACCTTGCCTCCGCCCTAAACTAAAATAATAATGTCGGAGTGGAAAGAAGGAGGCGAGTATTGATCGCAAACCGCTGCTACTATGCGGAAAGCAAGCGATATAATGACAAAGCCCTCCCTCGACAAACAAGGAACAAACTCTACCATACACTGACCATACCTGTCTTGCTTCACAGCGCAAAATCCTGGGTTATTACACAGGCGGATCAAGCTATTCTGGGAGTCTTCGAATCTTTGAGCCCATCCGTCGAATGACCACTAACTGTTTCGGCTACATAACTACAACGACGTAGTCAAGCGCGTTGTACGAATAAACGAATATGCTCCGGCTCGAAAAGTTTTCGGCAATAAACTTGATAGGCGATGCAGGAGCGGGCGACCAAAACTTCATTGGATGGACCAGTTGAAAGAGCTGTTATCTATACTTGGTGTGATAAACTATCTACGGAGCGCAAATGATCCAAGCGCTTGGAATTATTTTCTACCTATGGCTACTGATGGATGAATTTCTGTTGCTGCTGCTAAATAATAACAACACAGAAGCCTATAAAATAAAGGGATTTCCAATGAGAGGTGTTATTGTGAAGGGCCCGCTATTTCGGTAGCTGTCACTTTTGAAGCTTTTATTGTTGAGAAGCATCTCCATCCTCAACGTGTGACTGTTTGGTGCGGGGTCATTGGACCTTATTTTTTCGAAAATGAGGTTGGATCAACAGTTACGGTCAATGGATTGCGTTATCGAGAGATAATTAATTATTTTTTATGCTCGGATTTGGATGGTATTGACCAGGACAGCATTTACTTTCAACAAGACAACGATACGTGCCACACAAGCAACGAAACCCATGATCTTTAACTGGAAAAGTTTCAGGGTCGTGTTATCTCTAGAAGAGGTGTTCACAATTGGCCACGGAGATCTTGTGATTTAATACCTTGCAACTTCTTCCTTTGGGGCCACGTGAAAGATAAGGTCTACGCCAATAGCCCAGCGTCAATTCAAACCTCAATGAAAAAATTCGTGAGGCTATCGAGGACATAGGATAGCCACTTTACGATTTGGTTATGGAAAATTCAATGAAAAGGATATGGTCCTGTAAGCGTGCTCATGGTGGCCATTTGTGTTTCATTATTAACGGCATACCTTACTTATTATAAGAAAGAAATAAACATCCAGTCATTTATCTCAAAAAATTGCATTTTTCTATTAATACCAAAATAACACGTCTTATTGGAAAACCCTTTATATGTGATTGTAGGCGCAGCGTTTGTCATTAAAGTCATGCTTGCAACTATTTTGTTTTAATTTCCATACGAAGATTATTAAATAAATTAAGTTTTTGAGCATAGTATTGTGAGGTTTTCCCTCCTTTGGCCACGCAAAATTGGTTTTCAACTGCAGTAAAATGTTCGCCCAAGCAAGAGTTGTTGGGCTTAACAAAACCGTTGTTTTCTTTTTTAAAATGTCCCCCTCCCGTGCCCTACACTTATGACAAGTAATTTATCACAATTGAATGAGGTCAAATAATAGAGCACTTTCTTGATGATAATCAGATTTTTTCTCTAATATGCCTCAAAATGTATTTGACAGATGGGAATTCAATTTTATACTAAATTATTATTTAGTGCACAGTAACATAAACATATCACACACATGACGTCAAATGCCATAGGGGCCATTTGGTCGAAACATGTCCAAGTTTTCTAAGAGACAGCTTCGATATGTTCCATATTCTGCCATATACAAATTATCTACATAAACACACCCACACACACACATGATCCCAGAACTTGAGGCGATACAATATACAAGTATACGACACCAGCACGTAACCCTTTAAATATGCTCATAGTATACATATATATGTATTTGTATTTATCATGGTCCAATTGGAGGTGTGTGCAGGAGTAGAAGAAAAACCAACATTTCCAAATCGATTCTTTACGTGGTATCAAGTCGTTTTTCACTACACTGTCTTCTATGTTTCCGTTTTGTTCCTTACTCGTTCGTTCGTTAAGTTACTGTCATACATTTTGCATTTAGTTATACAGTCAGTTATTTGGTTAGTCCAACCAACGGACCTGGTCAAATGTTGTTGGCTGGTTGGTAAATATCGTAAATATCCGCGTATAAAGTTTTACCCCACGCCTCGCTATCACCATCGTCATTTACCCTGACTTGGCCGCATGTATTCAAATGATTATGTTGGATTCCTACAAAAGGCTTCACTAGTTTGTGCGAGTTTGTATTTTCTTATTTATTGTTTTGTTTTATTTTGAATGATTGTCCTGCGTAAATTATTTATAGATGATTCCATTGCAAGGATATGTACAATCTACAACATAAAGTACTCGTGTTATCCAGTGAGTATGAGTAAGGCAGGGCAATAAAGTACACTGGAAAAAAGTTGGCACAAATAAAATGGAATCGAGTAGTAACATATATTCTCTCATTCACGAATTGCAATTCACGGTGTCAAATTTTTATAAAATAACTAGTGGGCCCGGCAATGCTTCGCTATTGCATATTAACTTGTCATATATTTCACATTTAGGGCTACAAAGTACTTTGAAAACGGTACTTAAGCACGACAATAATATGTTGAGTTTATTTACTTATGTAACTTATTTAAAGTAACTCCTTAATATTAAAGTTAACCAATTAAGTTTTATTGTTGTAAATGCTAATACAAAGTTCATCATCAAAGTCATATCTATAGTGCCGACATGTAGATTAAGTTTTTTCTATATATATAGGGCGAAAACCCACTTCTTCCACAAATCGGAAACAAACATTCCTCTAAAGAACAAAATTATTTATTTTGATCCGTAGTAGCGTGAACCATCTGTATACTAACTATCTCTTTTTATCTCCGTTTGAGCTTCATGTCTTTAGCCATAAAAACTTCTTTTGTCATATCTTCTTCTCACACGAATCAATAATAATCAGGAATACTATTTTTGTATTGAACTCGTATTAACATTTTTTGAGATAATTCGGTCACCAACGTTTGGCTTAACAAAGTGATGGTCTCACGCGCTGTATGGCATGTTACACCGTCGTGTTGGAACCATTTATCCTTCAATAATGTGCAATGACATGATAAATAAAAAAATCAATTGATCGTCCACTGGCTCTAGTTCTTCTAATTCTTCTTAATTTCTTAATTTCTGTATGCCAACTCTCAGAGGCCATAACTTTTTAACCAATACATAGATTTGCTTCTGTAATACCTCATTTAGTTTGTTGGGAAGTCAGTTTTACGCAGAAGGTCTCAAAAAATATATATCTAAAGTTTTCGGTTTGTGCTCATTTAAAAACAAAAAAATCTTTATTTGAAATCTTCATGCTTTCCAACGCGAGCTAGGAATTGATTTTATATACAAAGTTTTTTGGTGAAATTTTCTTAAAATTCATCGCAGATTCCGATATTGGTTACGATTTTTGCGAATAAAAAAATTGGCCCACCTTACTGTTCATATCTCTAGGCGAACAGCAATATACTGTGGAATTTTGGCAGTTATAACTGTTTGTTTTAAAAAGGGTGTGGCACAGCCCACTTTCACCCTTACTGTAATTCATACTGCAGCAACAACATATGTAACAACTTCATACCTTTTGATAGTTCATGAGATATAGCCCTTTTAATTTTCACATTGTATGGGCGGTGCCACGCCCCTTTATCCAATTACAACCAAATGTAGTCAGGAACTATCTACAGGTCAACAGTACTTCATGGTAAAATTTTTGTATCAATCGGTCTATTAGAAAAGCCGTCAGAGCGATATTTGAAAAAAGGGGCGTGGCGCCGCCCACTTTTTGAAAAAAAACCTTTTAAACCATCCGGAAGCTATAGCGAACAAAACAAAAATAAATTTGAAAATCGGTCCAGCCGTTTTTGAGTTTTAGCGAGACAACTGCACAGCAATTCATTTTTATATATAAGGAGATTATAACTCTCAGAAGCCTCTCTGGAAATTCAGACTAGAAAAATCTATACGCCAAAAGTTATATAGATAGGTTTAGGGGTTATTATCCGCACTGTGCTTGACAAACTGTTTACATACCAAGGCGCTTGGAATTGTTTTCCACATGACTCAAATGACAGTTGGAAGCATCATTATAAAAATTTCTCATCATATATTTCTCAATAAAATAATTTCTTTCTGTATATTTCTTTTCGTTTAGTTGGTCTTTGTTTTGTAGCTTTGAGGGAAAGACAATAGTCTCTTTCATTGTTGTTGTGCAATATTTCCTGTCTCCCCATCCATTGGACTGCAGTAGAGTCTATTGTCTAGTGCTTATTTTGTTTTGTTTTTTATAGACCCCAAGTATCCATACCCATTTTTCATAGTGTGTAGTATTCCATTGATATACATATGTTACATATGTATTTACATATATAACGCAACATAGGGTGACAAAATTTGATTATATTATTTTTGCAGTTAGTGACCAGTTCAGTATTATTTATACAAATGTAAATATTAGAAGAAAATTTATTAGTACCTGGAAAAAAAAGGCAAGTACATCTTTACGAATCACATTTTCATTACTTCAAGAAATCACTGAACCTTTAGAAATATTTAGGTCAGGTTGGGTTTAGAACACGTGCGATCCGGTAAAAATTATATCACACTATACTTTGTGATATAAAACAAGAAGTGGGCGAAGGAAAATAAAACAAGGGGTATAGAGATAGAATGGTGTAGTTATAAATAATGAAAGAAGTGAAGATCGTGGAAAACCATTACATGATGTACCTAAGTCAATCATCTTAATCCAATTAAGCATGGAAGGCACCTCGTGAAACATATTAAGTAACTTACTCCGACTGAGGAGAGAGACTCTACACTAGACCGAGTCACAAAAAAAAAATGTACATAGTTGAGGGCAAATATTAAAGATAACATTGAGACAACTTAAAAAATAAATTTTTTATTCCTCCCCCAACCCCAGCAAATATCGTTTTTTATCGCTGTTTTTTTGTTTGTAGCTCAATCGTAACATTCGACACATCGCTGTATAGGTCTCGATGAGTAAAACATGTGACCTATAGATGTCGCTGACGTACGACATCATTTTTAACAATGGCCTCATTTAAAACAGTTTCTACCCCTAAAATTTTAAAATATTTTTTCATAGGATTAAAGCCCTTAATAACCAAGAATATTTTGCTTAGGAAGTAAAAAGTTCTCTTCAAAAACAAAAAAGTTACGTATAACAATATGCATTTGCAGCATTATCACAAATATTTTTTCTTGTTGTTTGTATTATTACCGAAAATTATTGCATACTTTTTAGCGATATCGAAAAAAAATGTAAAACAAGTTATTGCATACTTTTTAGCGCAATAAGTGCTTACAATTCCTCGCGGATGAAGATATTCAACTTCACCAAATCATAAAGATACCAGGTAAACAATGGAAGTAATAAGAATAAAATATAACCAGTAAAAAAGTTGAGTAACCTAATCGGCATGCTACCACCGATGCGTCTTAGGAACTAGGTAACAGAAGTTACTGAAGCTCAACACAGGCTCTCTTAGTGGCTTTGGCAGCCCCAAGAAACTAAGATCGGGAGCGGTGGCCTAATAAGCCACTCTCCTTAAACAAAAATTTATTATGAAAACACGAAGAAAACGAAAAACAAGAACCCCCCCCAAATGTTGACGACCCCCGCAAACGATATAAGAACCATGATTTAAGGATATGTACCTGGAATGTCCGAACTCTATACAGAGATGGTGCCTCTATCCAACTGGCGGATGTCCTCGACAAATACAAGGCTGACATCACCGCCATACAGGAAATGAGATGGACGGGACAGGGATGCACACGACGGAAGAACTGTGACATCTTTTACAGCTGCCATGCAGAAAAACACGAATTTGGATGTGGTTTCATAGTCGGCAAGAGACTTCGACACCTGGTCTCGCGGTTTAACCCTGTAAATGACCGTATAGCCACCATTCGCATCCGGGCGAAATATTTTAACATTACGTTGATTTGTGTACACGCCCCGACGGAAGACAAAGACGATGACATCAAAGATGCATTTTATGAGCGCCTGGAGGATATATATGACCGCTGCCCTGCACATGATATTAAAATTGTTCTGGGAGATTTTAATGCTAAAATAGGAAGGGAAGATGCTCTTGGTTCAGCAGTCGGAAAATTCAGTCTACACAACAACACCTCCGATAACGGATTCAGACTGGTAAGTTTCGCGTCGGCAAGAAACATGGTTGTGAGTGGAACCAGATTCCCGCATAAAGATATCCACAAGGCAATCTGGATATCTCCCGATCAAAATACAAGAAATCAGATTGATCACGTGGTAATTGATGGAAGGCATGTCTCAAGCGTTATGGACGTGCGTGTGATGCGCGGTGCAAATATCGACTCGCATCACCACCTAGTTGCAGCCAAGGTACGCACACGATTAAGTAGAGCTAAAAACACTCGTAATCAAACGCAAAGGAAGCTAGACATCACAAAGCTGCAGACCACTGAGATAGCCAATGCCTACTCCAACCAACTCTCTCAATTACTCCATACAAATCCCCCTAGTTCTGATGTTCCCGACATGCAGTGGCAGCATATTGCGAATTCTATGACCACTGCCGCAACAACCGTACTGGGTTATGAAAAACCACGCTCAGACAAGCCCTGGTACGATGACGAATGTCGCGAAATGTCTGAGGAAATGGATGCTGCATACAAGGCAAAACTGGAGCCAATGGCGATGCGTGCGGTGACGGAGCGTTATAAAGAGAAAAGGAGGGAGACGAAACGGCTGTTCGGAAAAAGCGTCTGTGGAAGAAAAGAGAGAGCCAGGATATCGAAAACTACAGGGATAGAGGTGAGGCCCGAAAGTTCTACCAAAAGGTAAAAAGTAAAGGTTTTGGAACAGGTCTGTAAGGACAGAGACGGAAATCTGGTCACGGACACTCAGAGTGTGCTGCAAATATGGAGGGAACACTTTCAATTTCTTCTCGTTCCCGAAGGCAGCATAAGTGACGAAATCGCACCAATCATCGACGATGGAGTAGACTGTCCACCACCGAGCCAAAACGAGATCAGCACGGCAATTGCGCGGCTTAAAAATAATAAAGCTGCGGGAGCCGATGGACTGCCGGCGGCGATGACCTGGTAACATGCATGCACCAGCTCATAAACACGATTTGGCTCAGGGAGTGCATGCCGATGACTGGAATCTGAGTGTCCTATGTCCCGTGCTTAAGAAAGGCGATCCAAGTGTGTGTACCAACTATCGCAGGATTAGCCTTTTACCCATCGCATACAAGGTCCTGTCTAGTGTGTTATGTGAAAGACTAAAGCCCCTTCTGGCGAACCTGATTGGACCTTATCAGCGTGGCTTTAGACCTGGTAAATCCACCACCGACCAGATATTCACGCTACGACAAATCCTGGAGAAGACCCAAGAAATGCAGATCGATACCTACCATCTGTTCATCGGTTACAAAGCTGCATTTGACAGTTCGATACGACAGAAATTGTTGGATGCTATGGCTGAGTTTGGTATCCCCGCAATACTAATTCGACTCTGCGGGATGACACTGACTGACACGAAGTCTTCAGTGAAAATTGGCAAAAATCTTTCAGAGCCATTTTCTACCAAGCGAGGCTTTAGACTAGGCGATAGTCTGTCCTGCGATCTCTTTAACATCGTAATGGAGATGATCATGCGGAAAGCAGCAGTAAACAGGAATGGCACCATATTTAATAAAAGCCACATGTTGCTCGCGTATGCTGATGATATAGATATTATTGGACGTGGATTGCGAGATGTTACTGCGGCTTTTTCGAGCATTGAAAAGCAGTCGGCTGAAGTGGGTCTGGTGATAAACGAGGACAAAACCAAGTTATTTGTTTCGACGAACAAAGAGTCCACTCGTCTGGGACGCTGCGTGAACGTTGACAACTATAACTTTGAAGTGGTAGATGATTTTGTCTACCTTGGCTCCGCCATAAACAAAAATAATAATGTCAGCCTCGAAATCAAAAGACGAGTATTGATCGCAAACCGCTGCTACTATGCGCTAAGCAAGCGATTTAACGACAAGGCGCTCTCTCGAAGAACAAAGATCCAGCTCTACCAGACTCTGATCCTACCTGTCTTGCTCTACAGCGCAGAATCATGGGTAATGACACAAGCGGATCAATCTATTCTGGGAGTCTTCGAGAGAAAAATACTCCGCAAAATATTTGGATCCATCATCGTGAACGGCGAGTACCGTCGTCGAATGAATCATGAGCTGTATGAGCTGTACAACGACATCGACGTGGTCAAGCGCGTTCAAATAGACCGAATGCGCTGGCTTGGACACGTTGTACGAATGGACGAAAACGCTCCGGCTCGAAGTCTTCGGCAATAAACTCGATGGGCGGCGCAGGAGGGGGCGACCAAAACTCCGATGGATAGACAAGGTGACGGAACTGTTAAGTAAGCTTGGTATGACGAACTATCTACGGAGCGCAAAAGACCGAAGCGCTTGGAATGGTTTTCTACGTACGGCTACTGATAGATGCATATCTGTTGTTGCTGCCAGTAAAGAAGAAGAAGAAGTAAAAAATTTTCAGTCAGGCAACCCGACTTACATATACTATCACCCTCAGTACAACAAACAATTTTCTATTATACTAATATTATTACTCGATTTCTAAAGGTTATTGTATTGTATTGATATTATAACTCCATCTCTAAAGTAGTCGAAGTGATATATTTGTATGGGAGGTACCAGAAGGGGCGTGCCAAAACTTCCAGATTTCTTCTCTAAAACTTTTTCTTGCTTGAACTTTACTAAATACAGAATTTGGGCTCGATCGTGTTTGGTTTATTAATAATATTAATCGATTTATAAAGTGGGCGGTACCAGATGGGGCGTTGCTAGACTTCCATTTTTTTTTTCTCAAAAACTTAATCCTGTTAAAGCTTTAATAAATAAAGCATTTGGGTAGGATCACGTTGGATTTATTGACATTATTGCTCCATCTCTATAGTGGGCGGAAAGGCACATTTGTATGGGAGGTACCAGAAGGGACGTGGCTGGACTTCAAATTGTTTTTCCAAAACTTTATCCTGTTATAGCTTTACTAAATACAGAATTTGGTTTCAATCCCCTTGGGTGTATTGATATTATTACTCGATTTCTAAAGTGGGCGGAATGATACTTTGTATGGGATGTACCAGAAGGGGCGGGGCCATGTAGCCCATTTGCAATACCGTAAGTAGTTTTGAGAAAATAATAACTCGTGCAAAATTTCAAAACATTTGGTTGCGTCTTTCGAAAGTTATCGTGCGAACCAGCCGGACAGCCACCGGACAGACAGACAGACAGACGGACATGGCTCAAACGACTTAAAAAGTCATGAATCGAATTTGGTTCAAAGAAACCTAGGGTCTAAAGTGACTCCTTCAATGTGTTACACTTTTGGGTCGTATCAAATGATATATACCTTCATCCCTAAGGGTGATGGTATAATTAACACCTGTTACAGGTGGTGTTACCTCAAATCGTCTCAAATTTGTCTGGCTCCCAAAATTTTGGCTCCATTAAACAAACTTCGTCAAATTTTCTTATAACAACCTATCACTGTACACTAGTGTGGGTCGGTCCCCATACAAAAAAATCAAGCCAAGTCAGACACCCCCTTCGATAAAAGATTACCCAAAGACAATGGGTCTCATGCATAAAACGTGAGCTTGAGCTCGGACTTGATTTTTTGAGTAAAAGGTGCTTGTCGTATGCATAATAATATTTGATGTATTTGTTTTTACTCACTGCTCACGTTTGATCTCGTCTTGCTCAGTTTGAACTATGTTAGATGTGCTTGTGCTCATTTTCATATGCATAAAAACAAGCTATTGCTTTCTTTAGTGAGCTCTTGCTCAAATTTTGTTGAGCATGCCTTATAGTTGACTCGCGTATACTAAAAAGGAATCATGGCCGAATAGTTTGTGCCACAATGAAATACAAAATGTTGCCAACAGCGAAAAACAAATTTAGCAAGTGAGGAAAAAAAATTATACAGGTTTGTATTCTTAATTATTAATTTTTTTTACCCTCACCCTACGGGTAGGAGGGTATATATCATTTGATTCGGCCCAAAAGTGTAACATATAGAAGGAGTCACTATAGACCCTAGGTTTCTTTGAACCACATTCGACTCATGACTTTTTAAGTCGTTTGAGCCATGTCCGTCTGTCTGTCTGGGTGTCCGGCTGGTGCGTACGATAACTATCGAAAGACGCAACCAAATGTTTTGAAATTTTGCACGGGTTCATATGGCCCCGCCCCTTCTGGTACCTAACATACAAATACATTATTCCGCTCACTTAAGAAATCGAGTAATAATATCAATACACCCAACGGAATCGTACCCAAATTCTGTATTTCGTAAAGCTTTAACAGAATAAAGATTTGAAGAAAAACCAGTACAGAAATTTCAGTCAGTTAAACTGACTGATAAGTACCATCACCCAATATAATATATTGTTTAAGTCTTGAGTTATTGAAAATAATCGATTTGTAATTAAAATAATCGATTTGTAATTAAAACCAGTTAGAAAGTTTCAGTCGGGCAACCCGACTTACATTTACCCTTACCCTCAGTAAAACAAAAAATTTTCTATTTTATTGATATTATTACTCGATTTCGAAATTGGGCGGAGGAGTGGTACATTTATATGGGAGGTACGTGAAGGGGTGTGTTTAGGCTCCAGATTTATTCTCCATAACTTTATCCTGTTATAGCTTTACTAAATACATAATTTGCGCACGATTGCGTTGGGTGTACTGATATTATTACTACATCCCAAAAGTGGGCGGAAAGGTACATTTGTATGGGAGGTACCATAAGGGGCGTGTCTAGACTTCCAATTTTTTCTCCAAAACTTTGTCCTGTTATAATATAACAAAATACAGAATTTGGGCACGATCGTGTAGAGTGTATTGATATTATTACTCTATTTCTAAAGTGGGCGGAGTGGTACATTTGTATGGGAGGTACCAGAAGGGGCGTGTCTAGACTTCCAGATTTTTTCTCCAAAACTTTATCCTGCTTAAACTTTACCAAATACAGAATTTGGGCACGATCGCGTTAGGTCTTTTAATAATATTAATCGATTTCTAAAGTGGGCGGTACCAGATGTGTATGGGAGGTACCAGATGGGGCGTGAATAGACTTCCAATTTTTTCCTCTAAAACTTTATCTTGTTATAGCTTTACTCAAAATAGAATTTGGGTACGATCACGTTTAATTTATTGATATTATTTCTCCATCTCTATAGTGGGCGGAAAGGTAGATTTGTATGGGAGGTACCAGAAGGGGCGTGGCTAGGCTTTCAACATTTTTTCCAAAACTTTATCCTGTTATAGCTTTACTAAATACAGAATTTGGGGACGATTCCGTAGGGTGTATTGATATTATTACTCGATTTCTAAAGTGGGCGGAATGATGTATTTGTATGGGAGGTACCAGAAGGGGCGGGGCCATGTAGCCCATTTGCAATACCGTAAGTAGTTTTGAGAAAATAATAACTCGTGCAAAATTTCGAATCATTTGGTTGAGTCTTTCGAAAGTTATCGTGCGAACCAGCCGGACAGCCACCCGACAGACAGACAGACAGACAGACAGACAGACAGACAGACAGACAGACAGACAGACGGACATGGCTCAAACGACTTAAAAAGTCATGAATCGAATTTGGTTCAAAGAAACCTAGGGTCTAAAGTGACTCCTTCTATGTGTTACACTTTTAGGTCGTATCAAATGATATATACCTTCATCCCTACGGGTGATGGTATAAAAATTAGAAGTGTAGCCACGCCCCTTCTGGTACCTCCCATACAAATGCACCTTTCCGCCCACTATAGAGATGGAGTAATAATATCAATAAATCCAATGTGATCGTACCAAAAATCTGTATTTAGTAAAGCTATAACATGACCGGCCGTGGCATAGTAGTTAGAACACGCGACTACCATGCGGGAGATCGCAGTATCAAACCTGGCTCCAGTCATCTTAAAAGAAAAAAAAAAATAAATTTTTCTTTCATTATCGGCTCGAATGTTGTTGACAGCAACTTCGCAGTATTAAGCGTCGATTCAATCGGCGTGTCTAGTAAGAGCTTCTCAAAACAGTGACGTTCGCATTCGTCGATAAACAAGTAGGTGCCGTTAGTTGTGAATCTAAAAATAGAAAACGTGTTAATTCACAGCAACGCGAGAAGCTATCCCATACCTCATTCATGGGGTGCAAAGAGAAATTAAGTTAAGTATAACAGGATAAAGTTTTGGAGATAAAATCTGGAAGTTTGGACACGCCCCTTCTTGTAACCCCCATACAAATGTACAACTCCGCCCACATTGGAAATGGGGTAATAATATCAATACACTCGACACGATCGTGCCCAAATTTTGTATTTTGTGAGGCTATAACAGGACAAAGTTTTGGAGAAAAAAAAATGAAAGTCAAGCCGCGCTCCTTCTTGTACCTCCCATACAAATGTACCGCTCCACCCACTTTAGAAATCGATTAATAATATTAATATAATAGAAAATGTTAAGTTTTACTAAGGGTGAGGGTATATATATGTCGGGTTGCCCGACTAAATCTTTCTCACTGGTTTTTATTATATTTTTCCCCGTTAATTCAATGCAAAATTTATGCTTATTGGTATTGCTTGGTAATTGACTTTTTTCTAGTAAATAGTTTTTTTTTCTACTAAAAATTTAGAAATGTTGTCAGTTTCTATTTTATTATTATTATATGATTCTACTTCTACTTCACTTTCACTCGACGACATGTTTGCACTTCAATAACAATTAGATGTTTGATCTTCCTTTGCTCAAGTAATTGCAATTGGTTTAAACTCATTTTTATGCATACGAAATTGAGCAACAGATGTTGCTGTTTGATTGAACTCGACTTACGAGCAATTGCTCACCTGACTCTACTCAGCCCTTTTACTCGTTTTTATGAATGAGATCCAATCTCAGAACACCAAATTTTTTTTTGATCCGTGCACCATACATACGGCCCAAGTATGTATTATTGAGCAGACTTGTTGTTTGATGTCATATCGAAACAAAACGCATACCATTGTTCTTGGCATATCAATGGCTTTGTTTTTCCATTTAGTCACTTTTGACTTCGAAGTCAATTTTGACTTTGACTTCCTGTATTTCGTTTTCTATATCCATATGATGCCCATTTCTTGCGACGTCCATATAGGCCTCTCTGAACACTGAAACTTTAGGTTTAGAAGTATTTACTTATATTCACAAGCACAAAAGTTATGGAGGTAAAAAAATTGGTCACGCTACACCAAAAATAATTCATATGTTGTGCTGTGCTGTCATTTGGAGTCCTATCGGGACAAAATGCATATCATTGTTCGTGTTTTATCAAACGCTACTTTTCACCCTTAACACACTTTTGACTCCGACGTCAATTGTGGAACTTGACTTTTTCCTACTACACAAAGATGAAACAGTATTTATAGAAATTTAACACTTATAAACATTTCTTTTGCAGTTTTTAAATTTATCGACTAACGATGATACAAGCATGAGATCGAGATTTTTCGCTATTTCTCAATATAAGATAAGGATTAGAGTTCGATACAGAGAATACTGGCAAAAGAATGTTTTATACATTGTTGTTACATTTAGATCTATAATAGGGGATAAAATTAAGGACTTGAATACATAAAAACTTACGTGTTTTCAAATACTTCAAATAAGTTACAAAAATGTTTCATCTTTCATTGTTTCTAGTTTCATATTTGACGTCGTAGTCAAAAGTGTGTAAAGGGCGTAAAGTAGCATTTGATGAAACACGAACTATTCGTTTCTATAGGACTCCAAATGACAGCACACCACAACAAATTAATTATTTTTAGTGTAGGGTGACCAATATTTTTTTAACCTCCATTACTTTTGTGTTTGTGAATTTAAGTAAATACTTCTAAAGCAAAAGTTTCATGGTTTGGAGAGACCTTCATGGACGTTACAAGAAATGAGCATAATATGGATATAGAAAATGAAATACTGGAAGTCAAAGTCAAAATTGACTTCAGAGTCAAAAGTGACTAAAGGAAAAATCGGAGCCTTCTATATACCAAGAACAACGGTATGAGTTTTGTTTCGATATGATATCAAATAACAAGGTAGCTCAATTTAACGTATTTGGGCTGTGTGTAGGGCGCACGGATCAAAAACAAATTTTGTGTTCTGAAATTGTCTTTGCTTAATCTTTAATCGTAGGAGGTGTCCACATCAATTTTTTTTTTCGACCCACACTACTGTGCACTCTCAGTAGGACCACATGTAGATAATTTTGACTATAATGCAAGTTCTATGGGCAATTACACATGGAAAGGTCTAAGATTTTTTTGTCGAAAACCTGTTCAGAAATAAAAAATTGTTTAAGAATTGACCGAGTCATAACCTTACATGCAAGGGTTATGACCGTTAATGGGGTGTTACGGAACTTTGTTATGCAGATTCATGTTGTACCCGACCAGATCTACAACATACACTTTGTCATTCCCCAACATCCGATTGACTGTAGCACGGTGTTGTTGCCTAATTATAATTCCTTGCAGATAGGGACATTTTAACAGAGAACAAACAATAAATTGAGGCACCCTAATACAAGTACACATGTTATATATCTTTATTGCCTTCATTGTGTAATGTTTGTTGCCTATCGTTATTCTTCTCAGCTATCTGGGTCAACTGGCATTGTCATTATTAAAATTTTTTCACATTCACTTAAAGTAATGAAATAACATTTAATTAATGATTCTCGATGTTTTACAAATTATTTTGTAAACGGTCTCTGGGTGAGATAAGAAGGTACATAAACATTTTTGGAATACACCTTATCAGCGTTTGAAAAAAACTCACAAATGTGCACAAAATGTATGCAAAACTCTTTTCATGAGAGTGTTTGAGAGGTAAATGTGACACAAACTCTGTACCGTTGAGCATGTTAACATGCAAACACATCTCGCTAAGTGTCGGAAAACGATGTTGCTCTTTTTTCTGACTCCCGTCGTGTGTGCGATAAAGATGACACAACTCATATGTGCACTGAGAAACGAAAATACCCAAACACGGAGTAACACATGAATATTCATATGGAGAAAAACACACATACATACATATATTTATACACATACAGCTACATTTCTTCTTCTTCTCTACCAATCTTTTAGTGTCGCTCGTTTCTGTGTGCACACCATCTTTGAGTGCTCAGGAAAAAATTGTACAAAAGAGTTTTGTTATGTGTTGACTCTGTGTGCGGAGCATCTTCGATCATTAAACTCTTGTGTTTTGAGTTCGCCTGCGCTCATTACCGACTTTTAAAATGTGTTGCGCAGAGTGTTTTGGAGTCTTTTCAATCCCTGCACCTTATAGTCACTAAATGAAAATTGTATAATACGGTCTGCCCAAAAATATTAACAGCATAAAGCACTCAATAACTACGATTTCGCATATGAACTTTTTAAAAGGATTACATACATACGTACATTATAGTATGTACCTGTGATGGTGACTGTGTTTTCTCTTAATGTGCAAAAAACTGTTGCCATCTCCCAGGCGTTGTGTGGTGTAAATATCTATCAAAAATGTTTGAAAATATGTCACTCTCATTTTGTGTTTGCTCAAGTATTAAAAAATAAAGTTATATGACACTGACACCGTTGACATTTTCGTAACTTTTTTTTGTCATAATAATTTGCACAACTTGAGTTGTGTGTCATAAATAAACTAGAGGTATGAAATCGAAGCTGGTGTTGGCAAAACAGCTTATAATTTAATACTTACATATTGCAAATTTAATGGAATACACAATGGGTACATAATTTAAAAGAAAATTAAGGAAAAATTATTTAAGCATGGTTGCCAAATGTCAGTATAAAAACAAATACTTTAGATTTTTAGATTTTAGCTTGCATTTTTTTTTTAATGCATGATATATGAAATTAATAAGTATATACAAATAAAACTAATTCAAAACAAAAGTTCGTTAAAGAAATATGTAGTTCAGTTCAGAGGTAACGGTAAATTATACTTTATCTGCTTGTGTATTTAAAACACCCGTATAATAATAAATTATTTTCATACGGAATATTGTCATAAAAATAACGACAGTCTGCTGGTAGTACTTTTTTCAGCTCCTGCAGGTGATGCCATTTCTTATTAGAAATTGCTAGTCTGTTCAGATGCCATTGGGAAGGTTCGACAACTGTGAATTGTTTTGTAGTTCTTTGAGGTAGCTGGGCATAATCTTCATTTATATCAGTTTTAAAATATATAATTCACACTGGTCATTTCGAGGTTTAATTGCTAGATTTAAAAACATTCATAAAAATTGGAAATGATACTGGAGCAATATCACTGTTTTTATGTTCTTCGCATGATTGAGAATAAAGTTCATAAATCTGTCTGTATGTTTTGAAATCTGCTTCAAAGTATTTTTTTTTTGTCGTATATTTGCGACGATAGTGCGACTCCAACTTTGGTAAATCTTCTAAACATTTTTGTAAGTAGCTAAGTCTTTTGTTTTGGTGTAATCTTTCTTTCTTTTTATTAGAATTTTGCGTTTTTTGACTCTTTTGGGTGCAATGTAAGCCACTGGATTGGGTCCAACAACGTACCACTTTTTCTGACAAGCCAAAAGTTGAAAGGAACATTTATCGATTTGTATTTTGCTTCAGAAAATAATATTTAGTGTTGAAGCGTTTGGAATTTTCAACAGTTACACGTTGTGTGTTGACACATTCAATGAGATTTGTTACATACATGTTATATGTTTGATTACACAAGGGAACAAAATTGAACTTTTTGAGTGTTGTTTGGAATTCCATAGCAGTTTTTTACTAATTTGAAATCGCTGATTTTAAATCTAATCTCCATTTTTCTCCATAAGCTGGAATTTTTTAGTTACAGGTACTAACCGTATTTTCGCCTTCTTTTCCAAAAATATTATAGTTCAAAAAATCATATTTTTTTTTCATAAGCCGGATTTTAAAATTTTGTTTTTTTTTAAAAGATATCGTTGTAACCTTTGAGAAAAAATCAAATTTTTTAATATCGCAAAAAAAACTGACTGAGTAAAGGCTCTTTTATACAAAAAAAAAAATAATACAAATTTTAATTTTCTTCACGCTGAAAGTTAATCGGTTGGGGGCAAATTGTTCTTTTTATTAGCTTTATTGAATATCATATTAAAGTAGCTTTCTAAAACATGTATGTACGTAATAATCGATTGAAAATTGAAAGAGTTATGCTAAGTTCGGTGATAACAGATTTTTCGATTCTTTTTGTACAAATAGACCCGGTAGATGGCGCTAGGGTGGATTTATAACGAAATTTTGAATGCATGTACCAATTTAACTGAAATTTAGTATTTATGTTTGTGGAACCTTGAGAAAAAATTGTTTGTATAAATTGACCCGGAGGTGTCGCTAGGGTGGAATTATAATGAAAATTTTAACGAATTAAACAATTTAACTGAAATTTAGAATTATATTTGTTTTATTATGAGATTTTTTTTGTATATATGATCCTACAGTTGATTTGGATGGGGTTGAATTATTTCGAAGATTTATATCGATTGTCCGATTTTAATTAAACTTAAAGTATATGATTTTTTTGGCATGAGACAATTTTGAATGTATGTTTGGAACTAGTTGCCGGTGTTTAGCTTATGATACACTTAATTTTTGGAATGTCATTTAGTCACTTTTTTTAACATCATAGTTATTCAGAAGTCTATATATATAAAAAAGATGTACATTTTGATGTCACCACTAATTGTGAAAACGGTTGACCCCATTTGTCCCAAAATTTCAGTGAAAGTTGAGGATTGGCTGTAGATGGTCACCCAGACTGCAAAAACGCTTACAGAAGAATGAATAACTTTTATAATGGCGCACTTCCTACAGAATAAGAGAGCTTCACAAAAGTGGTTTTTCCCATTTTGAAATTTTAGGGGACAATAACAAAAAAAAGGAATAACTGTTGATATCACCCAGACCATACGGTTAATGGGGTTGCTGAGCCTAATGAAGGCATTTTTGGAAATTCGTACTCCTTAGGATAAAAAGGGTCAAAGTGCTATCATGGCTCAGACCAAACACCTAAAGTACACCCAGTACACCAACGCAGAAAGTTCTATGTCAGTCAATCGGCTTAAAAATGTGGTTTTAGAGTATATGCCTATCAATAAGTAAGTTTTCGTCACATCATGGAAGACACTGCTGATCCGTTTTAGCAATTCTTATAATAATTTATATTAATCTTTAAGATATATGAAGAACAGTATTTGTCTGGAAAAACCTCGCCCTTTAAATTGAAATATTTTAGAGGTCTAAGAAATAAACCAATCGTTATTAGATTTCAACTACACTCAACATATTTTACAAAAATTTGGAGGCAGGACGAAGTCTGCCGGGCCAGCTAGTTTTTAATATTTTCGAATGAAATGCGAGATTGTTCATATTTTCTAGCATTTCATTCGATAATATTAAAAATGTATTAAATCTCTATCACACTGAACTTAATATAATTGATAATATTAGTCAATACAATTTCCAAACGTTTCAATTTTGTCTAAAATTTTTTAAAGGCCTTCTTAATGGAATACCCAGTTTCGTTATTCTAACATTCTGACCGATACTTTTTAGGGGTTGGTATGAAACTATATTCGTATCCTTTTGTGTGAAATATATGACATATGCGTATATATTAATGAAAATAGCTGTGTATACTTTTACAAAAATTAAGGTTAAACACGCAAAAATGACCGTGCCATGCATGGCTGAAGAGGTGTAATTAAACAATTCTTGGAAAGGTTATTGATATATCGACACGATATATCAATAACAAATTGCACATTTATTGAAAACGTGAAATATACATAAAAGCAGTGACTAATAGTGTATGAGCTAGTATTGCTATTTTAAACGTGAATATGGTATTAAGAAGCTACGCCCAGTAGGAAAAAAATGTGTGGAAGAAGGAAGTTTCCTCGGACCTTAAGCAAACAATATATAAAAGGGTTAATTTTTAAATCGGACAGAAGATTTATATATTCGTTAAATTACGTATGTGGAATATGGATTTCAGTTCGAGTATATGCAACTCATACGCAGCCGATTGAACACTAATGAAAAGCAAACAGTTTTTCCAGTCATACAAATATACATGTACTAGTGGGACCAACAATGCTTCGCTATTGCATATTAACTTATAAAATATTTCACAGAACTTTCTTAATATCCTAAGTGTTAAATTATATACATATTTGTAGGTCTACAAAGTACAAACGGTTTTTAAGCTCGACAAAAATATGTTGAATTTAGTAACTTATGTAACAAATTTCAAGTAACTCCTAACATGAAAATTAACCAACGAACTTTTATTGTTTTAAACGCTAAATATCTTAGGCTCTATGACGAATGTAAAAAGTTCATCAGCAAATTCATATAAGTGCCGAAATTTAGATCAAAATCAAATTTTTATACCATCACCCTTAGGGATGAGGGTATATATCATTAGATACGACCCAAAAGTGTAACACATAGAAGGAGTCACTTAAGACCCTAGGTATCTTTGAACCAAATTCGATTCATGACTTTTTGAGTCGTTTGAACCATGTCCGTCTGTCTGTTTGTCCGGCTATCCGGCTAGTGCGCACAATAAATATCGAAAAACGCTACCAAATCTTTTGACATTTTGCAGGAGTTAATATTTTCCCAAAAATACTTACGGTATTGCAAATGGGCTACATGGCCCCGCCCTTCTGGTACCTCCCATACAAATGCATCATTCCGCCCACTTTAGAAATCGAGTAGTAATATCACTACACCCAACGGGATCGTACCCAAATTCTGTACTTAGTAAAGCTATAACAGGATAAAGTTTTGAAAAAAAAATTGGAAGTCTAGCCAAGCCCCTTCTGGTACCTCCCATACAAATGTACCTTTCCGCCCACTATAGAGATGGAGTAATAATTTCAATAAATCCAATGTGATCGTACCCAAATTCTTTATTTAGAAATGCTTTAACAGGATAAAGTTTTTGAGAAAAAAAATTGGAAGTCTGGCCACGCCTCATCTGGTACCGCCTACTTTAGAAATCGACTAATATTATTAATAGGCCTAACACGATCGTGCCCAAATTCTGTATTCAGTAAAGTTCAAGCAGGATAAAGTTTTAGAGAAGAAATCTGGAAGTTTAGACACGCCCCTTTTGGTACCTCCCATACAAATGTACCACTTCGCCTAATTTAGAGATGGAGTAATAATATCAATACACTCGACACGGTCGTGCCCAAATTCTGTATTTTGTTAAGTTATAACAGGATAAAGTTTTGGAGAAAAAATTGGAAGTCTAGCGAAGCCCCTTCTGGTACCTCCCATACAAATGTACCGCTCTGCCCACTATAGAAATCGAGTAATAATATTAGTATAATAGAAATTTTTTTGTTGTACACTGAGGGTGATGGTATATGTAAGTCGGGTTGCCCGACTGAAACTTTCTTACTGGTCATTTCTAACCATAGTAGCAGGAACCGTCTGTATACTACCAACTCTTTGGGCGTAAACGACATTTTCAGCATACCATCTCCGCCTATTGATTGCAAATGAAAATTTCGTTTGAAGATGTGTATATGTGTACCTAACTTTAAGTCTTTAGACATAAAAAACACTTTTGCCATGTCTTCTTCTCCCACTGACCAAGAATATTGCCGAGTACTATCTTTGTATCAAACTTGTATTAACATTTCTTGAGATTATTAGGTCACCAAACGTTTGGCTTAACAAAGTAATGGTATCACGCTCTAAATGGCATGTTACGCAGTCGTATTGCAACCTTTTCACGTGCGAATGATTTGCTATGACATGGCTCTAATTCTTCCACCAGTTGAATCATATATGGATGAAGACCAATATCATTCCTCAACATTCGCAGAGACCGAGTTGCTGAGATCGGGGACATTTCGATAAATTCGTGTCCCCTGTCACTCTTACGTCTACAGCGGCGATGGCTTCTGCTATATGCACGCTACGTACTTGATTAGTATGAATATTATCCAAATCAATAAATGTGGTCGATCTATAGTATTGCGTATAAGCTGCTCAAATGTGCACCATAAACTTGACAAAGTCCTTCATAAGTTTAGTGAACACAGCGTTCATTTTGATAATAAATTTCCACGATTTGTAAATGTTGTTTTAGTGTAAGTCTTTGCTTGGTAATTTGCCAAAGTATAGTGAAAGAAAGACTAACACACTTCATTAGTATGACAGCTAGATTTACAGTAAGTTCCCTATCAGAAGTTTTACACCTAAAAAAAAAACCCCATAAATAGTTTATTTCCAAATGTTCGGTAATGCTACCTCTGACATACTAGAATAATACAAAGTGTGCCCCCAATCAAACAAAAGCTGTTTTCCAGTCCAACTACAATGAATATTGCCTAAATTTTCTATTCATAAGATATTTTACCAATTCTCTCTCCTGTAAAGGAAATGAAAAACACATACCTGTGCAGTAACATAATAACAAATCACTGTTTTATTTGGCGCAGCAACGATATGTCCTCAACTGTCTGGTGTACGGACAATTATTTGATACAATTTAAAAGTAAATTGCGCGGACAGCTGCTCGGCACTTTTTACTTACTTGGTTCCAAACAACATACTGTGAAATTTTGAGGACGATCAAACAGTTTAATACTGCATAAAAACATGCAGTAAATTTGTTGATCTTTAATAATACAAACTATATAACTATGTATATCGTTAGAAAGTCTCTTCTTTTCAAATCCTCTGAGAAACTTAAAATCGGATAAAATATTCCGCGGTAGTGGCTTATAAGTGCGTAAGGGTACGAAAACCGATTTTTTTACTCTTAACTTAAGTTTTTGGGGGTTTTGGGAAATTTAAAAACAGATTCTTGTTGTGCTCAGCAACAGCTACCAGAAAAATAGTATAATTTCCCAGGTATTGTTTTTTTTTGTCGCTCTGTGTTATCCATAGAAGAATACGTGTGTCAGCAACGTGTGCCCGAAACGCACATTTAGATTGAAGTAGCATAAAAGGTAAACGTTTTTTAAATGTGAAGTAAGTTGTAAGTTAAACCCCAACATATCATCTAAATCTTACAGAAAAGCATCACATTAAAATTTCGCTAAATTTTTCAAATATTCATAGACAATTCAAGTTGCTGTGGAAAATTGTGTGTGTCCGTAACACACTTTGTGTTTGTCATAATTTTTAATGCAACACTTTTTTTTTATTAAATTTTCTTTTAAAGAACATTATAATACTGTCCAAAATTTAAATTTTTTCATATAAACAGAATCTTCAAAATATTTAAACTTTTCGAGAAAACTATAAAATAAAAATAAAAACTTGCATCCGAAACGCTTGGAAATACCCATACTCATCTTTAAACCTCGAATAGTTCTTGAGATATAACCTTTTCAATTTTTAAGTTGTACATCCAAGTATAGCCAGGGACTATCTACAGGTCAATAGTACCTCTTTGTACAATTTTCGAATCAATCAGTTTTTTGGAAAGCTGTCAGAGCCATTTTTTAAAAGGGGGGCATGGCACCGCCACTTTCCTTCTAGCTGTTATTCTAACAGTACGAATAACATATATACCAAATATCATCTTCATACCTCTGATAGTTCATGAAGTACAGACGTTTAAAGTTTCAAGATGTAGGCCACATCTGTTGATCCGCCTTTTTTTGGTCACGAATTTTAGTGCCAAATGCATCCACACAAATTTTCAAGTCGATTGGTGAAATAGTCCGCACGATATTGTGTTTTAAAAAATTGGGTCCAATGGAAGGGCAACGCCTCGGGTAGGAGGGTATATGTTATTTGATACGACTCAATAGTGTTACACATAGAAGGAGCCACTTTAGACCCTAAGTTTCTTTGACCCAAATTCGATTTATGACTTTTTTAGTCGTTTGAGCCATGTCCGCCATGTCTGTCTCTCTGGCTGCCCGGCTGGCAAGCACGTAACTTTCGAAAGACGAAACCAAATGTTTTGAAACTTTAAACAATATATGTTTCCCCAAAACTACTTACGGTCTACATGGCCACGCCCCTTCTGGTACCTCCCATTCAAATTTACCATTCTGTCAACTTTAGAAATCGAGTAATACTATCAATACATCCAATGCGATCATTTCAAAATCCTATATTTAATAAAAACTATAGCAGGATAGTTTTGGATAAAAAACTGTAAGTCTAGCCACTCCCTATCTGGTACCTCCCATACCCATTAGACACCGCCCACTTTAGAAATCGATTAAAATTATTAATAGATCCAAATCGATCATGACCAAATTTTGTGTTTAGTAAAGCTCAAGCAGAAAAAAGTTTTGGAGAACAAATTGGAAGCCTAGCCACGCCCCTTCTGGTACCACCCATACAAATGTACCACTCCACCGACTTTAGAAATCAATTAGTAATATCAATAAATCCAACGCGATAGTACCCGAATTATATATTTAGTAAAGCTATACCAGGATAGAGTTTTGAAGGAAAAAATTGAAAGTCTAGCCACGCCCCATCTGCTACCTCCCATACACATCTCGTACAGCGCATTTAGAAATCGATTAATATCGTGCTCAAATTCTGTATTAAGTAAAGATATAACAGTATACAATTTTGGAGAACAATTTGGAAGCCTAGCCACGCCCCTTCTGGTACCTCCCATACAAATGTACCATGCCGCCCACTTTAGATATGGAGTAGTTTTATTAATATACCTAACGTGATCGTTCCCAAATTCTGTATTTCGTTAAGCTATAACAGGACAAAGTTTTTCAGAAATTATATGGAAGTCTAGACACGCTCCTTCTGGTATCTCCCATACAAATGTACCACTCCGCCCACTTTAGAAATCGAGTAATAATATCAATACACCCAACGCGATCGTGCCCAAATCCTATATTTAATAAAAACTATAGCAGGATAATGTTTTGGAAAACAAGTTGGATGTTTAGCCACGCCCCTTCTGGTACCTACCATACAAATGTACCATTTCACCCACTCTAGAGGTAAAGTAGTAATATCAATACACCCAGCGTGATCGTGACCAAATTGTGTATTTAGTAAAGCTATAGCAGGATACAGTTTTGGAGAGAAGAAAACTGTAAGTCTAGACACGCCCCTTCCGGTACCTCCCATACAAATGTACCAGTCCGCCCACTTTACGGATGAAGTAATAATATTAATACACTCGGCACGATCGCGCCCAAATTCTGTATTTTGTGAAGCTATAACAGGAGAAAGTTTTGATGCAAAAATTTGAAGTTTGGCGGCGCCCCTTATTGTACCTACCATACACTTCTGGTACCGCCCACTTTAGAAATCGATTAATATTATTAATAGACCTAACGCGATCGTGCCCAAATTCTGTATTTAGTAAATCTCAAGCAGGATTAAGTTTTTGAGACATGATTTGGAAGTCGAGACACGCCCCTTCTGGTACCTCCCATACAAATTCACCACTCCGCCTACTTTGGAGATGGAGTAATAACATCAATACACTCGACACGATCGTACCCAAATTCTGTATTATGTTAAGCTATTACAAGATAAAGAGTTGGAGTAAAAAACTGTAACAAATCAATATAATAGAAAATTGTATGTTTTACTGAGGGTGAGGGTACATGTAAGTCGGTTTGCCCGACTAAAACTTTCTTACTGTTTTGTATTTATATACAGAATAGATAGAAGAGATAAACTAGCACAGCAGCATTGATGTGCTTAAATACAGAACATGAGTACCTTAAGAGCTTCATTCAACCTTTTGCCATACTTTTCCAATTATTCATATCAAAATTGCAAGTAAATAGTTAGAAAATTGGTGAAAGTTTTTGGTTTACAAAACATATGTGATTTGGAATCCATTTCAAGTCTTGTAAATTATACTTTTTTAGTGGTAGATGTCTTGTAAATTTTACCCTCATCCAGCTCATGCACACATACACTTACTATTCGTAGTGTAGAATGTGAAAATTACTAAAAACGATTAAATTGTATTATACAATACATGTGAGAACTCAGGCATACTCACATGCACACATACAAGTACGTAAGTAATTGCAAGTAAATGTTTATCACATAATTACAGTATTTAAGTTAAATACTTACGTAAATAACTATGGTTTACAACATGCGGGTACTCATCAGTGGCAATACATACATGAACATCCTTTGTAAATGTGTGTGTGTGTTTGATATTATACCATCCACACATATATACCTAGTTGAAAAGAAATAAAACAGATAAAGTGAATATGGCTCGAAGGAATATGACGAGAATAAAAAAAAGGCTACAATCAACGGCAAATGAATTTAATGATTCTATGACGTGATGTTGTTGCTGTTGTTGTTAGCTGTTATTGTCGCTTCTTCTTGTGTGTTGTGTTGTGTTCTTTTATTGCAGTTTTTATTTATAGAAAAATGCGATAATGGCAGCTAATGTGTATATAATCATGTGTGTGTGTGTGTGACTGCTATAAACGATCTGACTGACGTTCATGTCGCCATTTTCATTTGTTGCTGCTACTGATGTCTCTTTTGTTTAACTTTACTTTATTGCAAGTGTTTTAATCACACATCCCCTCCTTCCACTCTGTGTCAATTAATTTTGTTCACAAACACACATTTATGGCCTATTCCAGGGGATCAAGGCAAATATAGCGAGGATGAAGAAATCAGTCGATGTTATTACTGTCTTTATGTGAAATTAGAGAAGATAGTTGCAAATTTGACAGGCGCCACAATGTATGATAGACAATGTATTCATTCGTCATCAAACGTATAGGCGTGTCAGAAACGCCCTCTTCTCCTACAAATTATAGCAGATAACGCTGTTCTTTTTTTAGTGTTTTTATTGAACTCTGCCACTTATACTTAAAATTTGTTCGAGATCGACGTGGGCTGATGTGGCCTGCAGATAAGCGTTCAAGCTAACTGTACAAGGCAGACATAGAGTCGCTTGTGGAAGTTAAGCCTGGTGCGTCACTAAAAGCAATACATCTTTCCGATGTTCCATAGAGGACAAGATCTATTGCCAAGATCCCCGTCGAGAATTTCGACCCAAAAATTATCCTGAAAATTCTTCAATTCAGCAATGCTCAACTACAGGAATTTGCATCCGTCTCCACAATAGTTGTCTACCAAATTATCGAGAGAGGGATAATTCACAATGGTGCCATCTTCCACCAAGGAACGAAGTCTCCATCCGACTAACGTCATCCATCCGTTTATCAATCACTAGACTCGTCAGACTTCATCCTGCCTTTGAAATTATTGATAAAGGTGTTGAGTACTGTTATATTTTAATAACTATTGGTCTATTACATTGGTCACACTTTTCGCTAGACAAATATGTAATTGTAATTTATTCAATTATTTTTTGATCAGATTTAGTGCCTCGTCTATTTTTTCCGCTCCCAACTTAGATATTCAATAATGCCTTATTAGTTGAAGTCTAGTTTGGTCAAAATCGCAATTTCTCCGATTTAGTGACATACCCATGTCTATTAGAGTTTTTCAAAAATATCTTCGTATCGCACTTCTACTCTATAAAATAAACATGCATGACAATTCTAGCCATCCCAGTAGGAAGTGTCTGCAAGACATCCTCAAGGATAGGTGCATGAGCATAGTAAATCGTTGATGACACGTAGGGGACCGTAAATACAAATCGTCGACGAAATTTTCATACAAGTGTCCGCTTTGTCATGCACGACCAGATGAGCGACAATGTCGGTCAAATTGTCGTTGATGCCTATATAAGCGACATGTCGCCCACACAATCATGCACGACCTTATGACCGACAATGTCGGCCAAATTGTAGTTACCAATGCTTAATAATTTAAAATAACAAATTGAAATAGTTTTATTAAAAACGTGCGATACATGAACCGTCACGCACTGCTGTTTCCAACAAACTGAAAATTTTTTACTTCTACTTTCGTCTCTTCAGTTTCGTATTGAATTTTTTGTTTGATGCAGGACAACATTCGTCTTTTATCGGTTAGCTTGTCGTCAACCGTGTTTTTTGACGACAAGTTAAATTTTTTACATTTTGTCTTGAGGACAGTGTTGACGACAAAGTCATGTATGACGATACTTCCTACTGGGTTTTGGTCTGGGTTATATTGTTCAAATACTTGAAATTTTCAGAAAACCGGCTTCCGGTTTATTCAGAAAATACGTTTTTGCCACAATCCGGTTTTCGAATTCCTGATTAAGTAAAAATCCGGTTAACCGGCTTCGTTCGGTTTATATATAAATATAACCAAATATGAAATTAAACATGAATTAACCAGTAGGAAGTGTCTGCAAGACATCCTCAAGGATAGGTGCACGACCATAGTAAATCGTTGATGACACGTAGGGGACCGTCCATACAAATCGTCGACGAAATTTTCATACAAGTGTCCGCTTTGTCATGCACGATCTGATGAGCGACAATGTCGGTCAAATTGTCGTTGATGCCTAAATAAGCGACATGTCATGCACGACATAATGACCGACAATGTCGGTCAAATGGTCGTTGCCAGTGCTTAATATTTTAAAATAACAAATTGAAGTAATTTTATTGAAAACGTGCGATACATGAACCTTCCAACAATTTTTTACTTCTACTTTCCTCTCTTCCCCAGTAGGAAGTATCGTCATACACGACTTTGTCGTTAACACTGTCCTCAAGACAAAATGTGAAAAATTTAACTTGTCGTCAAAAACACGGTTGACGACAAGCTGACCGACAAAAGACGAATGTTGTCCTGCATCAAACAAAAAATTCAATACAAAACTGAAGAGAGGAAAGTAGAAGTAAACAATTTTCAGTTTGTTGGAAACAGCAGTGCGTGACGGTTCATGTATCGCTCGTTTTTAATAAAACTATTTCAATTTGTTATTTTAAATTATTAAGCACTGGTAACGACAATTTGACCGACATTGTCGGTCATTATGTCGTGCATGATTGTGTGGGCGACATGTCGCTTATTTAGACATCAACGACAATTTGACCGACATTGTCGCTCATCAGGTCGTGCATGACAAAGCGGACACTTGAATGAAAATTTCGTCGACGTTTTGTATGGACGGTCCCCTACGTGTCATCAACGATTCACTATGGTCATGCACCTATCCTTGAGGATGTCTTGCAGACACTTCCTACTGGGTCAATTCTATGTCGTTATTGTTCCGTGACAATAAACTTTTGTGTTTGATGTACGACAACATTAGTATTTTATCGGTCAGCTTGTCGTCAACAGAGTGTTCTGACGACAAGTACATACTTTTTTCACATTTTGTCTTGAGGACAGCGTTGACGACATAATCGTGTATGACGATACTTCCTACTGGGTATATATGAAAACATATAAATACCGATACCTTAGATTTTCTACTGTCTGTGGCATACCAACATACTCGTCTAATAGAGTGTTTGTCATACTTCATATAAAAATTCAGTGCGCTTTGTGACGTTAATGTGAGCATATCGTATAATTACGGAAAGTATTTGTGAAAAAAGCGTCTTATAAAAATGTGAGACTCTGGGAATGGTTTATAGGAGTATACAGTTGTGGCAGATAAAATCTGATTTGTACCACAACAAATAAAAATTAAAAAAGCCGCTGCAACTTGTTTACTAGTCTACAGACGTGTTCGCCTCTGTAATAGCCGCTTATAGTATTTTAAGTTAACTTAAAGTTTTCTAAGTCAGTTTGCTTCAATTTATATTCCCAGGATTGTCAGTCCATTCAAGCTGAAGTTATTCGAAAATTTGGACTTGAAAGTGTAATACGTAAGATTCCTGTAAAACCTAGGTTTTACACTTAGTATGGTTTGGTATTAAGGTACCGATTTCATCCCAAATTGAATTCCATTTTACAATTGGACACTTAGTGTAGGAGGTAAAGGCACTTCAAGTTATTCATATGAATATCAAAGGTGTCTCACCCATTTCAAGGTAAGATGATAGTTCAAATTGTATCTTGGTGATTTCCCACCTATTACTTGGTTATCATGAAATAAGCACCTTCTTGAGATAGGGCACATAGTTTAGGAGATAACTACACTTAAAGTTGTTCATATGAATATCGACGGCTTCCCAGCCATTGCAAGGTGAGATCTATAGTGACTTCCCACTATTGTACGGTGATCGCAAATATGTTTTCCTATTGAATGCTTAGTTTAGAAAATAACGAAGTGAAATTTTTTCATTTCAAAATGAGTCATCTAACAGCAATTTCCAAACAAATTTTCGTATTGCATAAGGAAATTTCGAAGAAAGCATCCTTTGAAATTTTTTCAAAGAATGTTATATGAGCATAAACAACCTTCTATGCTAATATGCCTAAAAGAAACCTGACAATGCTCTGTATAAAGGGTCATTTTTAAAAAACCGGTTAACCGACATAAAAAAAACCGGTTAAACCGGGTATTCTAAATTGGCATTTTTGAAGAAACCGGCATACGGTTTCGGAGAAAAAAAACCGGTTAGATGGTTTTCGGTTTCGGTTTTGAAAACTCTAGTCTGGGTTATGGTACCAATTTTATCTCTGTCTTGGCATTATGCCCTTAAAAGTACGAATTTCGAATAATCGCTTTCAAAACCAATAAAATAAGAATTACACCTAATTTTCGTGATTGTACCAGTTTTATCCCTTTTTCGGCCTTTTATTCCCTAAAAGTTCCAAATTGGAAAAATCCCTTAATAGCGCTCAACTACTGCATGAAATAGATATTCACTAACATATTTATTGGGGAATGGGACTTTGTCCAGAGGCTGAAAGTTACTGATTGTCACTCACTTGGGAGTGACCAAAATCGATTCCTTTGCGGCACTGTCCAAGCAGCTAACTACTTCCGGTCTTAGACCAAGTATTCCCGGGCAATGACTTTAAAGCAACCGCTTAGAAATTAGCTAGAGTTAGAAGGCGAAACGTTGAGTAACCTAATCGGCATGCTACCACCGATGCGTCTTAGGAAGTAGGTAACAGAAGTTACTGAATCTCAACACGGGCTCTTCTAGTGGTTTTGGCAGTCCCAAGAAACTAGGATCGGAAGCGGTGGCCTAATAAACCACTCTCCTTAAACAAAATTTATTATGAAAACACGGAGAATAAATAAAACAAGAACCCCCCCAAAACGATATAAGGACCATGATTTAAGGATATGCACCTGGAATGTCCGAACTCTTTACAGAGATGGTGTCTCTATCCAACTGGCGGATGTCCTCGACAAATACAAGGCTGACATCACCGCCATACAGGAAATGAGATGGACGGGACAGGGATGCACACGACGAAAGAACTGTGACATCTTTTACAGCTGCCATGCAGACACCCGGTCTCGCGGTTTAACCCTGTAAGTGACCGATTAGCCACCATTCGCATCCGGACGAAATATTTTTACATCACGCTGATTTGTGTACACGCCCCGACGGAAGATAAAGACGATGAGATTAAAGATGCATTTCACGAGCGCCTAGAGGAAACATACGACCGCTGCCCTGGCCACAACATTAAAATTATTCTGGGAGACTTTAATGCAAAAATAGGAAGGGAAGATGTTCTTGGTCCATCGATCGATAAATTCAGCCTGCATACCGACACGTCAGACAACGGGTTTAGCCTGGTAAGCTTCGCAGCGGCAAGAAACATGGTTGTGAGTGGAACCAGATTCCCGCATAAAGATATCCACAAGGCAACCTGGATATCTCCCGATCAAAATAAAAGAAATCAGATTGATCACGTGGTAATTAATGGAAGGCATGTCTCAAGCGTTATGGACGTGCGTGTGATGCGCGGTGCAAATATCGACTCGGATCACCACCTAGTTGCAGCCAAGGTACGCAAACGATTAAGTAGAGCTAAAAACACTCTTAATCACATGCAAAGGAAGCTAGACATCACAAAGCTGCAGACCACTGAGATAGCCAATGCCTACTCCAACCAACTCTGTCAATTACTCCATACAAATCCCCCTAGTTCTGATGTTCCCGACATGCAGTGGCAGCATATTGCACATTCTATGACCACTGCCGCAAAAACCGGACTGGGTTATGAAAAACCACGCTCAGACAAGCCCTGGTACGATGACGAATGTCGCGAAATGTCTGAGGAAATGGATGCTGCATACAAGGCAAAACTGCAGCCAATGGCGACGCGTGCGGTGACGGAGCGTTATAAAGAGAAAAGGAGGGAGATGAAACGCCTGTTCAGACGGAAAAAGGAAGAAAAGAGAGAGCCAGGATATCGAAAACTACAGGGATAGAGGTGAGGCCCGAAAGTTCTATCAAACGGTAAAAAGTAAAGGTTTTGGAACAGGGATCCCCACCTGTAAGGACAGAGACGGAAATCTGGTCACGGACACTCAGAGTGTGCTGCAAATATGGAGGGAACACTTTCAATCTCTTCTCGTTCCGAAAGGCAGCATAAGTGACGAAATCGCACCAATCATCGACGATGGAGTAGACTGTCCACCACCGAGCCAAAACGAGATCAGCACGGCAATTGCGCGGCTTAAAAATAATAAAGCTGCGGGTGCCGATGGACTGCCGGCAGAGCTTTTTAAAGCCGGCGGCGATGACCTGGTAACATGCATGCACCAGCTCATAAAAACGATTTGGCTCAGGGAGTGCATGCCCGTGCTTAAGAAAGGCGATCCTAGTGTGTGTACCAACTATCGCGGGATTAGCCTTTTAACCCATCGCATACAAGGTCCTGTCTAGTGTGTTATGTGAAAGACTAAAGCCCCTTCTGGCGAACCTGATTGGACCTCATCAGTGTGGCTTTAGACCTGGTAAATCCACCACCGACCAGATATTCACGCTACGACAAATCCTGGAGAAGACCCAAGAAATGCAGATCGATACCTACCATCTGTTCATCGATTACAAAGCTGCATTTGACAGTCCGATACGACAGAAATTGTTGGATGCTATGGCTGAGTTTGGTATCCCCGCAAAGCTAATTCGACTCTGCGGGATGACACTGACTGACACGAAGTCTTCAGTGAAAATTGGGAAAAATCTGTCAGAGCCATTTTCAGTCCATAGTCAGTCCTGCGATCTCTTAACATCGTAATGGAGATGATAATGCGGAAAGCAGCAGTAAACAGGAATGGCACCATATTTAATAAAAGCCACATGTTGCTCGCGTATGCTGATAATATAGATATTATTGGACGTGGATTTCGAGATGTTACTGCGGATTTTTCGAGCATTGAAAAGCAGTCGGCTGAAGTGGGTCTGGTGATAAACGAGGACAAAACCAAGTTATTTGTTTCAACGAAAAAAGAGTCCACTCGTCTGGGACGCTGCGTGAACGTTGACAACTATAACTTTGAAGTGGTAGATGATTTTGTCTACCTTGGCTCCGCCATAAACAAAAATAATAATGTCAGCCTCGAAATCAAAAGACGAGTATTGATCGCAAACCGCTGCTTCTATGCGCTAAGCAACGATTTAACGACAAGGCGCTCTCTCGAAGAACAAAGATCCAGCTCTACCAGACTCTGATCCTGCCGGTCTTGCTCTACAGCGCAGAATCATGGGTAATGACACAAGCGGATCAATCTATTCTGGGAGTCTTCGAGAGAAAAATACTCCGCAAAATATTTGGACCCATCATCGTGAACGGCGAGTACCGTCGTCGAATGAATCATGAGCTATATGAGCTGAACAACGACATCGACGTGGTCAAGCGCGTTCAAATATACCGAATGCGCTGGCTTGGACACGTTGTACGAATGGACGAAAACGCTCCGGCTCGAAAAGTCTTCGGCAATAAACTCGATGGGCGGCGCAGAAGGGGGCGACCAAAACTCCGATGGATGGACCAGGTGACGGAACTGTTAAGTAAGCTTGGTATGACGAACTATCTACGGAGCGCAAAAGACCGAAGCGCTTGGAATGGTTTTCTACGTGCGGCTACTGATAGATGAATTTCTGTTGTTGCTGCCAGTAAAGAAGAAGAAGAAGATTCCCTAAAAGTTCCAAATTGGAAAAATCCCTTAATAGCGCTCAACTACTGCATGAAATAGATATTCACTAACATATTTTTTTTATTTTATTAGCGTAAACTTTTAGTATTAACCACTGACATTAAGTAGCACCATCGACGTGGTTCTTCACCTAAACGATCAGACAGGCTGTTTACCAAAGGCAAGCTGGCCTGGGCAAACCTGATCTCCCTGGTCGGGCTTTGTAATGACATACGTCCTACTACCGCTTTTCGCAATGGCTGGCAAAGCGGTCTACTGGTGGTTCTCTCAGCTACGCGGATGCGATACTCCCCGAAGTACACCGGAGAGAACCCCTTGCAGGGAAAAAACAGAACTAACTTAGAACTAATCGAACTATTTACGATTTTTAATTCATTGAGGCAAAAAAGATAGCAGCGCGAACACGGTAATTCATTTTAACGTCACGAATGTATGGAAGCTTAAGGACTAAGGTCCTGATAAAATTTTTGATATAATTTGCTCTTGTTTTGTATTGTTGATCTATTTATGTTATGCAATAGGGGAAAAATCCCCTTTAATTAATTTTATTATATACTAGCTTTCCCGGGTCGCTTTGCATCACCCGTACCTACAATGAAACTTCTTAAGAATGTAATCAATACAAATAAAATGCAAACGTTTCATAAGACTAACGGACACAAATTTATGTGATTGTAGCTTTATCCCATTTGTCTGAGTGATTGTACCGCTTTAATCCTTTTTATCCCTAAAACTATAATTGAGTGGTCCCTCTTTAATTCTATGCACATATACGATAATAGCTTAAGCCGTTTGGTTTGGGCGATGGTACCAGTTATATCCCCTTTCTGTTTTTTTCACCCGCAATGTTCAAATTTCTGAATACACCATCTGGTGGGTATCTAATTCTATAGGGAGCAATGCTAAATACATTTTCGTAGCTCTACTTTTAATTATTTGGTCTGGGCGATTGTACCAGTTTAATTGCTTTTCAGTATTTTTACAACTTAAGAACGAATTTCGAAAAATTAATTAACATTGTACAACTAAAACATTCACTTCAATTTTTAAGACTAATCCTTTAGCCGTTTAGTACCAGTTTTATTCATTTTCTGCCTTTTTGCCCCTAAAAGGTAAGAACTTCTAAAACCCTCCTTGCTTCGTTCTAATTCCATAGGGAGCAAGCCCATAAAATTATCATAATTACATCCCTTTTCGATATTTTTTACCCAAAAATTACGGATTTCGAAAAAAACCTTCAATCCAATTTGAAAGTGAACATGTCCATATCAATTTTCGGGATTAAAGCTTTAACCGATTCGTCTGAGTTTATCCCTTATTGGTAATGTTTACACCCTAAAGTACGCATTTTCCAAAATCCATTCTTAGCTGACGTGTACTCGAAAAGGAGAACAACTACCCCAAATTTCATCATCGTATTTACAGCCATTTCACCCAATCAGTTAGTTAACCAATTTGAAATATACGAAATTGTAATAACAATAGATCTACTTATATGACCGACATAACAATTGTTTCAAAAGGGGCGTGGCTCTGCCCATTTCCCAGCGGGACGTAATCCCCCATGTACCATTTACTTATGAAGCAAATCTCATCTCCATACCTTAAATGGCTCGCGATATATGACCGCTTCAAATTTTGGTTTGTGTGGGCGGTGCCCCTTTGTCTAGGTTTGTTTTCATGTAGCCTATGATAGAGACCCTACGGATAGTACTACACAGTCCAAATTTCATTGCAATCGGTCCATTTGTTTCGCCAATATAACGATTTTTTAAAATAGGGCGTGGCACCGCCCATTTTTCAGCGAGACGGGTTCGTCTTCGTATCAGTAACATATGTAGCAAATCTCATCTACATACCCCTAATGGCTCTTGAGATATGACCGATTGAAATTGAGGCTTGAGTGGGCGGTGCACGCCCCTTTGTCTAAATATGTTCCCATGTAGCCTATGATGAACGTCCAATGGGCAATATCACACAAGGAAAATATAATTACAATCGGACCATTTATTTGGCCAATATAACTATTTTTTTAAAAAAAGGGGCGTGGAACCGCCCACATTCCTTTAACAAAATATTTTTTTGACTTGACTTCGAACCTATTGTGGCTTAAAAGATACATTCATTTAAAAATTCGAGTTATATGGAGCGGTGCCACGCCCATTTAACCCCTTTGCAGTCCGAATTTCCAAAAATCCCGTCTTAGTACGCGCCTACGTCATAAAAGGAACCTACATTCTAAATTTAACGGTTCTAGCTTTAGCCGTTTGGGCTGGGGAGTAATCAGTCAGCCACCCAATCCTTTTATACATATAGATTAAAAAAATGGGCGTAAAAGTGGGCGTGGTCGAAAAAAAGTACCCTATAAGTTATGCCAGAGTCCCAGTTAGATGCTGTGAAAATTTCAGGAAGATCGGTCCAGAGGTTTGGTCTCCTATAAGGTACAAACAAACAAATAAATAAACAAACACACATTCAGTTTTATATATATAGATAAAGTAAATTTTAAATTGAACTTATTTAAAATTTTTAACTAATGGAATTTAATTTAAACTATTAATTGAATTACTGTAAATTAGTCTGTAAGATAATTATGTCAGTAGACTTAGTAAATAAATAAATAAATAAAGTATTTACATACATATAATGAGTTTGGTTTCATTTTTAGATCTATTCTATTATTGCTAATAGCCCAGTAGGAAGTATCGTCATACACGACTTTGTCGTCAACGCTGTCCTCAGGACAAAATGTGAAAAATTCATGTACTTGTCGTCAAAACACTCGGTTGGCGACAAGCTGACCGACAAAATACTAATGTTGTCGTGCATCAAACAAAAAAGTTCAATGTCACGAAACAATAACGACATAGAATTGAAGAGAGGAAAGTAGAAGTTAAAAATTTTCAGTTTGTTGGAAACAGCAGTGCGTGACGGTCATGTATCTCACGTTTTCAATAAAACTACTTCAATTTGTTATTTTAAATTTTTAAGCACTGCTAACGACAATTTGACCGACATTGTCGGTCATAATTTGACAATTTGACCGACATTGTCGCTCATCAGATCGTGCATGACAAAGCGGACACTTCTATGAAAATTTCGTTGACGATTTGTATGGACGGTCCCCTACATGTCACCAACGATTTACTATGGTTGTGCACCTATCCCTGAGGATGTCTTGCAGACACTTCCTACTGGGAGAATCTGTTTTACCAGAGTTGTGTAAAATCGATTATGTTGACAGCTGGCAGGGGGGATATCTATTTCTATAGTTGCCAAACTATCTCATCAGCACCCTTTGCTATGCCTTCTCCAAACATTATCACAACCTTAAGTGATAGAATTAATGGTACGCAGAACCAGAAACTGTTTTCGATCCGGGAAATATCCGGGAGATTACCTACTATTATAATAATGATAGCATCCTACACTTTGGGGAAAATGTCATCCGAATTTTCACGGACGCATAAAAATTACAGCCACCATCGTGAATTTAAGCGGGAGAAAAACACACATTGGATTGTTGTTCAAGACTTTAAAAGTATCCCAAAAGATAAAGTCCTTTGGGGGAAAAGTCCGAGGAAAAAAATTTTTGCCCGATAATTGTGCAAACAACACCCAATGAGCCGCTGGAGGTGTGACATGTTTTCCCATTTTGATCAATTCACAGTCATTGATTAAGACCATTGAAACTCTATATACATTCTTTGGAATACTTAAAGTTCTATGTTGGCCGGATCGTGTTTAATTCAATGATGAACCTGTCTCCTTGAACTCATGCGCCCATTTTCTAACTAATGGAATCGAAGAAGATTAATTTCTAGACCTTATTAGGTAATCAACCCGAAAATTTTGTTGAACTATAGCCGGAGAATCGTTTTTTCGATAGAACTCGCTTACGCAGAACGCACACTGTGTTCCGCTGAATGATGCCAAGGCACTGGATTTCCATTACTTGTTCAAAATAAAATATTAAAAGATGCAAAAACTCCCCACTACTGTATTCTGCTGTAAAGTTGGCCCACTATCAAAGTTGTCGACTATCGACAGGCAAACATAACGCCAGTTTATGGTAGTATCTTGAATTTGCAGCACTAAATATAATTCTCCAATGCAACTACTCTCTACTCAACCACCCCTAACAACAACAATGTAAAAAGTGTTTCCTAATTCATATAAAAGTTCCTTAGTATAACTAGAGCCGCATTCATACTTAGTATTCATCTGTTTTATTAGCTACCATCGATAGAATTGAATCTTATGCATTGCCATTTAAACTTTTTAGTTTTTAATACAAAAACAAAAAAAAAACAAAAAAAAATACTGAAACAAAATCTACTTGCACTGTCTGTTCAACTGTTGATTAACTGTTCTCTTCCGCATCGTTTACTGTCAAAAGAATGTTTTTTGCTTTTTTGTTTGTTGATTTCAAAAATATAATTGTGCCAAATTTATTTTAATGAGAATTTACCAGAAATATTTTTGAACATAGTCCAACATTTCGTGTTCGTTTCAACGCCCTTTTCCTATGGCCGACAGTTTAAACGCTTTTTATGGCAATACTGTACACTGTCCCCTCCCATTACGTTGCAAAGGATGACGCTTTCATTTGAAATTACTTTGCGCCTATTCATAGATACACTTTAAGTTTTTCATAGAAAAACTAGAATTTAAGCTTTAATGTTGCTTAATGTTCGAATGGTGAAATTGCAAGGGGTTTTTTTCTCTTTGGTTTGGAACTGTTGGCCATTTCTAAAGGATAACATTTTACAAAAGACCGAAACAAAAGCAGCCACAGACATTAAGTTACAAGTCTTGCATGGCATCCTGTGGCTAAAGAACGTATCATTTTGTGTGGAAGTGTTTAGGTAATGACCGTTTCAAGTGTTCGAAATTTGAAAGGAAACTATTGATTTTTATTACACGTTTTGCATATTCTTACACTAGCGTTCACTTAGTGCATCATCACTGGCCATAGACTGCAGTTTTTTTGTTTGACTTTGATGTCTATTATCACTAAGTACTCTTGTTATGTGTATCGCATACTCATATGTATCGTATCGTATTGCATGGACAAGTAGTTGTAAGCGTTTATGAAATTTTACCGCTATGTAATATTAGTATAGTAGTAGTAATAGTAGAAATGTAAAAGAGAATTAAAACCCGTACAGAAATGTCAGTCAGGAAAACTCACTGATAAATACCATCTTTTTTTTCGTAAATCAACTTTCAATAAACGCTTACCTTGACAAAATTTGTCTGAATTCAGTGTACATACAAAAATGATATGTATGTAAAAGGGGAAATATAGGTTATTTATAAGGGAGGTACCAGAAGGGGTGTATCAAATAGTTAGGATTGCTGAGGTTTTGCCTTCTATTACAAGATAAATTAACTGGCTAAATACGATTATCCCCTAAGTGTCGGTTTAGAAGTTATCGGGAGAAATATTCATTTTCCAAAATTACGTAATTTTGTATGGGATGTGAATGAAAGCGTTAAAAGATATAATCCATATTCATTCCTGAGTCCAATTTTCATAAGCGAACATCATACGCAAAATTTGACTAAATTCAGTTTACTTTCGAAAAAGATATGTATGTAAAACTATGAGGGTCAATTCGGTCTTTTGTATGGAATGTACCAGAAGGGGTGTGACAAAGGTTTCTGTTATCTTAGGGTTTATCTACTATTGCAAGTTAAATGAACTGACCAAATTCAAATATCTTCCGGTCGTCTGTTTGGCAGTTATGAAAGCAATATTAATTTTCAAAAAATATGTAATTTTGTTTGGAGTTACCAGGAGGGGTGGGGCTATTCTGGTCATTTACAATTCCATTAGTTTCG